>JAACJT020002164.1:0-12789 GCA_009936485.2 Gymnarchus niloticus
TTTTACCCCATCCATCCCACCATCACCTTCCCTTTTTGTTTGTCTTTTTTTCTTCTTCTTTTTTGTGTTTTTCTCCTTTTCTCCCCCCCCCCCCCCCCCCTTCCTAACTTCATCTTGGTGTCTACAGTGTTACCTGAAGCACACTACCAGTCTGATGGTAAAAGTCTGATGGAAAAAGCTTCACCACTCAGGCTTGAACGTTTGCATTACCTCTTCTTGCTTCTTGGACCATTAATTTAAAGGTACCCAATGATTTTGCACCTGCTCTTTTATGAATTGCGCTGGGCCACAGCTGACTTTGCGTGACTGCATTACAGAACCACAACTTAAAATATCTTCCCTCTATGTCTGTGTGCACTATGAACCAGTAGTGGATCAGCAGCTTGAAAGGGAATGGATCATTTTATACATTTTCTCTTCTCTTGTACTTGATGTGTTCACCCTATTCCAATTCTAACTGAAGGAGGTGTATGCCCCTTAAAAAAGTCTATTCTTTCTATACTTTTTGTGTAGCAGTGCTATGTCAGTGCATAGCTCTGAGGTCAGGTTAGGATGATGGCTCTTTTCTGACACTAATTTCTCAGTAATCCAACAGCAGTGAATTGGTTTTACCACAATGTGAAGGACTAATAGCTTTTTAAAATTGTCATGTTTCCTGAATTGCGCAACCAGTGTTAATGACAGTTTTTCCAAGTATTTACACTTTGTTTTACAAGTACAATGGAATGAAAGGCACATATATAAATATAATATTAGATAAAAACAAAAGTACCTGCCTTTGATTTGAGGGCATTGGTTTATGTATGTTTGACTGTTAGGTTAAGCTTTCATCTTTTAATGTGCAGTTTGATTGAAGTTCAGAGATGCATATGTGCTTTGTATGTTGTGGGGGATCATTTTAATGGTGTTCTGTTTAAAAGAAAAATGTAAAATCTCACTTCAGTACTTTTGGAGCCAAAAACTGTTTTGAAATGTATTTTACTGATGAAATACTTTAAATGACAGAGATATTTTTTTATGTTCCAATGTTTTACATTTAAAACCAACTGAAGACCACTAAAATTTAACTAAAATTACTGACTATTATAGTTAGTAGAAACAATATAGAAATGATTTTTCTTGAAATATAATGAGTTTTTTCTCTCATGATAAATAAAGCTTAAATATTCCAATTCACCTGAGCTTGTGAATGCTGTGTCACAGTTAGCAGTTTTTCAATGTCAATTTTTAATCTTTTTGTTAAAAGGGGAACTTTGATTTAACAAAGCACATATTTTGGCCATAATCCAAAAGGGTGCAATTTCACTATTAAAGTTAAAATGTACTGTAGTTGTTCAAATTTCCAATACCATATGCTGTAAATATGTACTTTTATTTAAAAAAATAAATAAATAAAAATCACTCTTACAATGCACCGGTAATATGCTAGCATTTTTAAGGTTTGAAGCACAAAGTGCTGAAACCCTATTGCTTTAGTGCTGGTTCTCTTTTTATTTCATTATTTTTCTGCCTTAAAAGACAATGCCCAGCAACACCACATTTGGCCAAAAGCTGCCTATATCTACCCACTATCAAGCACCCCAAAGGGGGTGCCACAGCATTTTACGCTTTCGACCATATCTCTTGACCTGTGACATCTACAGTCAAAATTCTTTTGTTCTCCCATTCTCCATGCCTTATTCTCCATGCCTTATTCCCCACCAAAAAGTCAATCATGGTGTTTAGCTCCGCTTTCTTAGGTTTTTTTTCTGGCCACGCCCCTCCAATACAGATTTCACAACAATTTTGAATGAACAGCTATAACTCGGGCTTCAACCGGTTTTGACCAAATCTGACGCACACATCCATGAGATTAGTGTGGGGCTGTGTACCAAAGTTGGTGACAATTCGTTAACAGGAGGCGCTACAACAGTGGAAAACTGTAGCTCAATAACCACTTGACCAATCTTGGTGAAATTTGGTACCTATCATCTACTTGCAGTCCTGAGCCTATGCATTCAGTACTGTAACAGGTAATCAAATGATCAGTCAATCCTAATGCAGCAATTGTAAATGAACTGTTCAGACACACCTGTAAGTCCAAGACAGCCAAAATTTGGTGAGGAGAGGCGGAATCACACCCTTTACAAAAGCCATGAAAAACATTTTAACCTTTCTGCACAATGGCCATGCCCATTGTGTACCTTTATCGATCTATGTTGCATAAACAGCTGTAGCTATGCATGCTTTGTCCAAATTTCACCAAGTTTAACAGCCATGAGCAGATTCATACTCTATTTTGTTTGCCCAAAGGGTGCCTCATTCCACCAATAGGGGGCACAGTAATTAACACAGGTACCAAAACATATATCTTGTGCCCCATGAGACATACAAAATTCATTTTCCTTGGATCATACCCTATCAAAATGCTATTCACACTATTTAGCTCTGCCTCAGATTTTTTTTTTACAAATTTACATCATTTTTTAAACCTATTATTGTATAGTAGTACTACTTTCAACCATTCTGAACAAACGTGGGATTTATGGAATCAGGAGACTGTGCAGATCAATAATTGCAAAAAAAAAAATTTTCACAGTTCCATATGCCCTGACTGCATGCCATGCCCATATTGTATGTACTTTGCACTATTTTGATTAAACTGCTATAACTCATGCCTGCTTTATCCAAAATTCACCAAATTTGACAGGCATGAGCTGATTCTTGTCCTATTTTAGTCCTCTGAAGGGCGCCTCACTCCACCTTTACGGGGTGCAACAGTAAAGGGATGTATGTGTATGTACATTATGGTAAATATCTCGACTTGTGATACATACAATCAAAATTCTTTTGTTTTCTGATTCTTTGGGTCTTCCCTGATCAAATTTCAGTTCACACCATTTAGCTCCGCTTCTAAGATTTTTTTCAAATTAACAATTTTGCATATCCTACACTAATTCAATATTGTAAGAAAATTACTACTACCGGCCAGGAGGTGGCACTCTTGACTAGCAAACAAATTTTAAAAGCGAGGTTTTTGCGTAGATTTAAGTGACCGGTTTGGTTCATCAGCTGATTTGACTGTGTACAGAATAACTTTGCACAGGTAAGACCTTATTAAATTACTTCCAAGATGTTTTGATCCATCAAAATGATTTTTCTTTTTTTTTTTTTTTACTGTTCAGCTATACCAATAGCACAGTACTTTGCTGTGATCGCATCAGATAATCATGCGTGATGATATTGTAGAAAACACTAAACAGACATTTATACATACTCAATTTGTTGCTAATACGTGAGGTATAGTGAAGCTGTTATAGGTGAATTTTCAGCTAGCCTAATGTTAGCTTCGAGCTAGCACAGCAATATATGGCCAGCACTACAAGGCGAGTTTACTAGCTTAACGAAGTTTCTTGAGGCTTATATCTGTGTTTTGGGAAGTACGCGGGTCGTAGCTCACTTGGGATAGTTGCCTCTTTTAGAGTGTATTTTCTGGTTTATTTTTACATGCTTAGTCGCTGTTTTCGCTGCTGTTAGCTTAGAAACAAAGTCAAACGGTTCGTCCTTGTTGTGTTATCAACTGTTCTGGTTCAGCAAATGACACAACTACACCAGGAAGAACTGGAGTACCACCTAGAACATGCCTGGGTCACAGTGGTGTGATATGAAAATCTGTCACATCACTGTGACCAGGTCACTGAATAGACATGCAATATAAAACATTTATTTCCCATAGTTCTCTGAGTGCAGATCTTTGCTTATAAAGCAGTACTAGTAACAGTAAAACAGATGTGGTAATGTTAAAAATGAGGGAAAATGCTTTATATTTTAGTAAAGCAGGAAGTGTAGCACTATCCCTGGCCCAATGTAAGAAATAAACTTAAAAAATAGATCATGTATCTTTAAATTCATTTTTTTTTAACACTTATCTGTCCTATAAAAGATGTCATATGTTCTGCTTGTCTCCAGCTTCTCCAGACTTCCATAAGAGGTACTCATCAGTACCATCCATCCATTCCAGTTTTCATCAGTTTGTTTTTCAAACCTGCTCCTTGTTTTTCCTCCATCCTTCAATTTCTCCATGTGCACGTTTGATGTGTCATCACATACAGTCTGTTTCCTGCTAGGATGTGATGCTCTGTGTCCTTTGAGGCAGTGTTTTCTTTTTGAGTGACTTTCCGTGATGAGTTTCTGCGTGCGCTATTGAACAGGCCACACATTTTTGTTGTCAGTTGATCTACACAGAAAACGACTTACCCATATATTCTATCCATTCCCACATACGACTGCCTGTCATCTATTTATCCATCTATCTATCTTTGTGATTTCCATTTGCTTGTTTTTGCCATTGTCCTTGAACCCTCTCGTCGCCAGCTGCGGTTATATATTATTATTAATATTGGATTTCATAGTTTTCTATGAAAAGTTAGTCACTGCTATGACTGTAACGAGTCTCTGGGTTTCACAATGTTGTACAAACGGCTACCTGAGAAAGTTGTGTGTCGTTATTTACCATGCTTCTTGCGATAGGCTTTAGGTTTCCCGTGGCCCCGCATTCAATGACCAGTTGTGTAAGGTAGTGTTCTATTCACTATGCCTTTGCTAAAATACAAGGAAGTTTACTCCAAAACTTGGCCACTGTGTTATTAATAACAGGACTAGTTTTTAGCCAGTTTCCACGTGTCCTTAAATTAGTGTCGCTATTTCAAAAATCATCCTCTGTGTTGATTTTTCTCATGCACTTCAGAATCTGGTAATATTTCCTTAACCTCTGGTCGAAACTAAGGAATTTTACTGCTGCTAACATGACATTTGTCAATTTCTGTAACTGCCTGACCACAGTGTTGAGAACAACTTCGTTTCTGGTCAACATGAGCAGACATCAAGCAGGTGAACTTGAGTGTCAACCCGAGTGCCCTGAACGCAGTCATAAGCATGAATGACTCCAGTCACCTCGAGCTATGCTTTTCTTTTCGTTCACCTGGTGGTTCATAAGTGAAAAATGTAATTATGCATACATGCACTATACAGCCAATAGCATATGGACACCCAGTCTAAGTACTGAGTTCAGCTGTTTCAGAAAAACTAATAGGTACGTGAAAGCAAGCATGGAGCCATGCAATCTCCATAGATAAGCATTGTCAGTAGACTGGGGTGCACTGAAGAGCTCAGCTGGACTTTCAGCATGGTACTGCCATAGGATGCCACCTTTGCAGCAAGTCAGCTGGTCAAATTTCTTCCCTGCAAGAGCTGCCCTTGTCAACTGTAAGTGCCGTTATTTTGATGGGGAAGCATCTAGGAGCAACAGCGTCTAAGCTGCCAAGCAGTCGACTGGGAGTGCCGCGTGGTATAGCGCATGAAAAAAGTCTGACGTCGGTTGCGTCCCTTACTGCCGAGTTCCAGACTGCATCTGGAAACAGAGTCAGCGTGAGAAGTGTTCATCGGGAGCTTCGTGGAACGGGTATCCAAGGCTGAGCGGCTGCCACGTGTTATGCCAAGCGTTGGCTGCAGTAGTGTGAGGCACACTGTCGTTGAACTCTGGAGAAGTGGAAACGTGTTCTCTGGAGTGATGAATCACGCAGGCTGAGGGATGACTCTGGGTTTGGCGGATACCAGCAGAATGCTACCTACTGCCTGGTGGAGGAATAATGGTCCGGGGCTGTTTTTAGGATATTGGATAGGCCCCTTAGTTCCACAGTGTATTTATGCTGGTGATAATTAACTACAGCTAAGAAAGTCACTAACTTAAAATGCAATTAGCTTTTATGGAAATTAATGCACAAGAAATAAAATTTGGCACATCTAGTACTTAACAGTGCATACCGAGGTTTGTTATCATAACTAAAAGCATCTACTATAAGTATGAAATATTTTTCTTGTGCAAAGATTACAGAGCAGCAAATTAATTTAGTTTTTGAATAAAGATTTGTTTTTTTTAAGCTCCCAATGCAGTTTTTTCTTTTTAAAACTAGCTAACATCACTTAATACACAGTAAAGGTTTTGGGTGACATTCAGCGGCAGTCGATATTTCGACGGGACCTATCAGTGGGGAGAAAATCTGAGTTAATCTAAGTGGTCCACCTAATCACTTGGAGCCCAGTGCCACCACTAGTAAGTAGATGTCCATGTAAATAGACTGCTCTATTGCATGAAACACCTCAGCCTTAAATCCACGTTATAAAACTAAGGAAGAGTCTCACTTTCATCATTATGTTTTTTGAACGAATGACCCCCCTCCCCCAGTAGTGTGTTAATACAGCTTGGCATTTTAACCCATTCTGGTTCCTCTACATCCTGGGACATGGACAAGCAGCCTTTAGGTCACAAGGCTCTGTAGTTTAAAGACCATGCCCCCTTGCTGACCATATCACTGCCTGGACTGCCTTTATGGACTGTTACTCGAGAAGAGGAGGCTAACGGTGATTTATATAGCGATGCATTAATGCCCCAAGGCTGCTATTTACAATACCTCAAGCTGCTCCAAAGCTTGCATTATGAGTTTCTCTATGCATTTCTCAGTAGTCTCGATGTTAACGTTCCAGCCTCGGATGCAGTCCAGTTTTCAATAAATCATTTCTTTATTTTATGAAATTTCAGTGATTCCCAGAGCCAGACTTTTGTACTCAGTCAGCCCATGGGAAGTTGATCTTCCTTATGTTGGCTGTATGGGCGGAGCCTATCAACAGTCTTCTCACTTTATCTTAAGTTGTCACACACTCAGAGCTGACTATCTGGTAGCAGGTCTCTGATAAAGTACAGGATGTTCTGGAAGACCGAGCTAAAGTATTGTGCAGGCAAAAGGTTATCTTAAGCACTTCCCCTTTGTTCTCCTGCTATATGAAAACATTCCCACAATTCAACACACCAAGTCACACTTTGCTGTCAAAAGCTGGAGCAATGGATTTATGATATCACTTGGTCAAAGGCCCAGCTAACTTTTAAATATTGGCATTTGACTGAGTGATCAAATCATTGGGAATCTTTAAGGTTAAATACGATGTTTCAGTTTCATATGTGAGTTACGATGATAGAAGTTGCATATAGGAATATGTCTGTCATTTCTGTCTCTCGGTTCTAGCTGGATAGACAGTCAAAAAGCATGATGGTAGCGGCAGGATCAAAAGGCTTTGAACAAATCTACTTACAACTTTATTTTCATAAGCTATAAAATATATTGTCACCTTAACTATAAATATAACAATATCCTTACAGTGATAACATTTGCAGTAAATACATTACACCTCATAAAAAGAACAAGACTGACAAAGTCATTATTAAAATATGAAGCTTGTTAAATAGGGGGTTTAATAGTGTGTTTAACATGAAAAGATTTCGAGGCGAAGCCTCATGTATGTTTGACCTTAAACATAAAATAAAACAGTTTAAAAGACTTGGCAATCCCTGAATGACATGTAACAAAAAGATAAGAACTGATAAGCGTTTTGACCAGTCACGCAACAAAAATATGGCAGGGGGAAAAAAAATCCTGCTCAAATATACATTTCGGTGGAGTTTAATAACCACGGAAGTTCAGTAGTTCATACGCACTGGTTAGCTTCAAAAATTGTTATGCACAGTTAATCCAGTTTCTTATATCCTGAAAACCTGAAATAAGCGTGTAATGAAAACAAAAGACGTCAGACGTGCCTGCCTTATGCAAATGTTCCCATCTGGGTTGGCGCCCGTTAACCAGAACATCACAATACAATCTCTGATTACAGGCACCATAGAATCAATCTCCCTCTGTGTGTTAGGCAGTGATTAAATTAGACCTTTTTTTCAGGACCACGTTTAATTTCATGCACTCTGTCAGACAGTTATGTTGTTTTTTTAAAATCCATTGTGCTGAAAATGCCATGTTTCATTGACAGTTGTCCTGTTTGTTATCTACACAACATAGCGTAGAGATATAAATGGGTATATTTAAATAAATTTGGTTCATTTCCTTAATATCCTTTGCTGATTTTGATAACTGCTACCTGATTTCAGGATACAGCAGAATTGTTGTGCTACACACACGACCAGAGTTACAGATGTTTCAGTTGCATGGTTAGCGTAAGTCAGCATGGCAAAATGCTCAGGCGCTCTGCATTTTGTCCAGACACTCTGAACGCTTGGAAAATCTGCCCTGGAAATCTCATAACCTCTTAGTCATTGAATATTCCTAGCAGTCAGGCCACACGATTACACCATGTTGTCATAGTAAAAAGGAAGTAGGCAGACCTAAATGTAGAGTATAACGAAATATCCTTGTCAAATATTTGTTTTATTAGTGTACCGCCTAAGCTCTCCATTGAACCAACTGTCCAAAACATTATAACGTGTATTTTTGTTTATTTCTTAGTACCGTAAAATCTGAACTTTTTTTTTTTTAAATCATCACACACACACACACACACACACACACACACCTACCTTCTGCCAGCCTGTGTCTCTTGTACTTATGACGTTAAACCTATGAGAGATGAGTCCTGGATCTTTTGTAATACCATGTGGGTAAGTATGCTTTATGGCCTGCCAGTGAATGTGTTATAGCCAGGCATGTACAGACTCACATTTAAAAACTTTTTCTATGTCATCATGTGTATTTATATCGTGTGTATATATATGTGTATAAAATTAATAGTTTTTTTTCTGTTGCACTTTAACATACGTATAAAAAAATCCTTCAGATGGTGATGCCCTTTTAAGAAATGATATAAAAATATAATCCGTTTGGCCTGAGTCTCTGTAAATATGTATTTCCACTTTAGTGAAATCAAATGTCACATATGGATTCTACTTCACTTGCATTGCATTTTCCTAAGCCTTCATTTATCACTTCACTCCTTGTTCTGATTTGCTTAACTCACTCCATCTTCACACACTCCTGCATATGCTTCACAAAGGAGTCCAACAGCTCCATGGTGTCACGATGCGTGACTGCTATGGTGTAGGGCTTGGGCTTCAGCGTCAGACCGTACTCAGAGGCCATGGTGGGGGGGTTTTCTGGGTCGGCCGTAAAGAGGCACTGATGAACGAGCAGGGTCGTATAGAGGAAGAGCTTCATTTTTGACAGTTCCTCCCCAATGCAACGTCGCCTGCCCATAGAGAATATCAGGACATTGCTGGCTAGGTCTTTATCCAGAGCCCCACTGGCATCAAGAAATCTCTGAGGGTTAAAAACCTCTGGCTGCATCCACCTGCTGGGGTCATGGTTGACAGACCACTGGTTAACAAATATCACCGTGTCCTTGGGGATGTCATAGCCTAGGATGCAAGTGTCACTGGTTGTGGAGTGTGGGATGGTGACAGGGATAAAGCTGGTGTAGCGCATGACTTCGTAGAGGAAGGCCATGACGTAGGGCATGCGCGGCTGATCCTCGATGGTCGGGAGTCTGTTTCGGTCTGCCACTTTGTCCACTGTCTCACGAAGTTGGGCTTGGATATCAGGATATCTGAGAAGTTCAAGAGGAGAGCAAGCTCCATTTAGAAGACGAGCACACACTGGATGCTACTTTAGTGACAACCGTATCCACGCAAAAACGGAATTTTAAAAATGGGTGAATGAGTGAATGAAATGAGATTGTAAGGCATGCATGCAAGATCCTCACCAAAGTAACAAAATATCCTTTCTCTTACATAAAACAAGTAAAATGCCACTCCTTCCAAATTGATAATTAAGTCCATTGAAAATGAACAAGGCCGTACAACAAAAATAAAGAAACTGAGTGTGATGGTTGCATGGAAAGCATGGGTCAGGACTATAATTTTACACAGATAGTTACCTTTCACCCTAGGAAATTCACTTTTCAGTAGACTGCACTGATTCTCGAATTTAAGCAGAGATAACCAACTCGATGGCTGTACCCATATAAGAAGCTCACGATAATAAGACCGCACAATGTTTCTGTTACGAAAAGTGCGATTTACATTGACGTGTCAAAAAGACTTGGGAGGCCAGTATTTCATATATTGTCACTTGGGTTGAAGCATTTCCTCAGAACCGTAGTACGAGGGGTGCTCATTTAAAGTCAAACGTAATAATTAATAAGCGCTGTCAATGCACAGTTCTGAAGCACACCCTAGTGTGTAGTCCAGGATGTGTGAAGAGAACATATGAGTCTTTACATTAGGCGGCAGAGCACCGCTCTTGAAATCAAGCAATTAAGATGTCCAAGATATTTTTAAAGAAACATAAGATGCCAAATTAAGCAACAAAGAGATCCATATACAAACAACGCCTTACATAACAACAAAACCTAGTCTAATCACTCTTAGTTAAAGCTTCCATTACATTAAACCGAGCATGGCAATGAATACTGGTGTGAAGGAAGATGTGGGAACATCACCCATTACTCTGTGGGATGCCCAGATCATTCAGTTAAATCATTACCTTACAATGATCAGTATGATCCAGTGCAATGCGGTCGATAGAGTGTCTTGACTTGCTCCAAAAATGTCGTTCATTATGCAGGAGACGTTCTCTTTGTCCAGGAAAACTCCTAACGGGCCAGCTGGTTGCCGGTTCAAGGCAAAAATGAAAGCATCTGTCATGTCTCGAATATGGCCAGACTTAATGGTCTTCCAATGCTCGGAAACTTTGTTCTTTGTGAACTGGTAGAACTCTTGGTTGAGTTTTTTAAAGCGATTGAATACAGATTTGATAGGGTTTGGAAAATATTGAAGCCAAGGCATTACGTCCACGATACTGCCAGCACCCACCGTTCTGGTGAACTGGTCGTTTCTCCCCACCACAAGCCGAATCTCCGAGTCGTCGTAGGAGTACCTCTCCCCGAAGCAAACGGCACTCATTATGTTTGCGGTGGACACGGTAACGTATGGCGTGGGCTGGAAATATTTCTTTTCTGCCGTTTTCCCCAGAAAGAGATGAAGCAATTGCCTGACCTCGCTCACGACGTGACTCTGGAAGGTCTTCTTGGTCTTCATGTTGAAGGTGGAGAACGCCCGGATGGTGGACTGTGCGACCTTGCGGTATGCTTTCCAGCCGTCGCTGTAGGTGCCGAAAGCCATGCTCTTACCATTGGAGATGCATCGAAAAGAAATGAAATCCGGGCGCCCGGCGAAGTCGATGCCTTTGTTGATGAGCGCCGTCCGGATGACATCGCCGTTGACCACCACCACGATCCGGCTGCCGAGCTTGATCTGGAAGACATTACCGTATTTCTCTGCCAGTCGTGTGAAGTGCAGGTGAGGTGTGTTCCCAAGCTGAGCGGCATTCCCCACGATGGGCCACGGGAAGGGGCCGGGTGGGCTTCTCCCCCGCAGACATCGCTTGAGCCAGCAGTACAGGTGCGCAGCCAGCAGCAAAGACAGCGAAGCCAACAGGAGATTGCGGGGCGATGGCCTGCTGCTGTCGGCTCCCTCTTGGCTAGTCATGTTAGTATCTACGAGGAAGGCGATTACAGCACAGTGTCACTCTGATCGCTAAATCGGTATTTATTTACCATCATTATACGAGTCTGTGTTAAACGCCACTCAACTGCACAAATATTTGAAAATGAAGCACGCACGAGATATCAAATGGAAGAACAACTTCATTTTCTAAATAAACTAATTTATACTGGATTCCATACAGCGTACATGTTAGTAATCCTGAGGTGTTAGGATGCATTTGTAGGAATAAGGAGAACGTCAAAGACAGCTTAAGGAGTCTTCGGATGTGCCTAATATTAAAATCGGGAGTTTCGACTTTTATTCTCAATGCTAAATTGGGCTGCGACCCGCCAGCTGTAGAAAATTTCAAAAAAATTCCCCTTGGGGATAAATAAAGTAATGTGAATCTGGAAGTGTTGTATTTAGTGAAGTCTTCTGGGTATTAGGTACCTGAAATGGTGTTGTCGGCTGCGTGTTCTCTGTTTGAAAAACAGACAGTTCAACAAATTCAGCGAAGGGTAGAAAAGTTATAGAGTTCGATTTGGAGGCTGTAGTGTAATATGCAAGCTAAAATAAAACTCAGAATTGCACCTATAATTTAAATTTCTCGCACGTTACACTGGAGGTCAGTCGCACGAAGTGCGCCTCTGCTCTTGTCTATATTGCGGTGTCTAAGTCAAATGCTTTGTCAGTCCTTAGAAGATATAGATAATCTTGACAAATGTAACGTTATGCATGGCGAATTGTACGCCGGCATGCACGTTGTATAAAAGCCGCACTTACTTCACATAGTATGAGTGAAGGCTTGAGCGCTGCTGTCTTGTCGAACAAGCCGCCGAGCTGCTATATAAGCTGTCATGAGTTCCACGCGAAGATGCATCGCAAACAGCACGCTGACAAATAGCATCTCAGTTCGTCAGCGTTTAATTAGTGCTTTATATGGTTTTTCTGTCCTTCCAAGTGATCTCAGTACCCCCCCCCCCCCGAGCCCCTCCTCTCTCTCTCTCTCTCCCTCCCACTCCCTTCTCTCTCTGTCTTATTGTCCCTCTCTCTCTCTCTTTCTCTGTCTTTGTCCCACTCCCCCCCACTCGTTCTCTCTCTTTCTTTCTCTCTCCCCCATCCCACTTCCCTCTCACCCTCTCTCTCGCTGTCTTTCTGTCCCTCTCTCTCTCTCTCTTTCTCTGTCTTTGTCCCACTCCCCCCCACTCACTCTCTCTCTTTCTTTCTCTCTCCCCATCCCACTTCCCTCTCACCCTCTCTCTCTCTGTCTTTCTGTCTCTCTCTCTCTCTCTTTCTCTGTCTTTGTCCCACTCCCCCCCACTCACTCTCTCTCTTTCTTTCTCTCTCCCCCATCCCACTTCCCTCTCACCCTCTCTCTCTCTGTCTTTCTGTCTCTCTCTCTCTCTTTCTCTGTCTTTGTCCCACTCCCCCCC
>JAACJT020002165.1:0-12784 GCA_009936485.2 Gymnarchus niloticus
TGGCGTGCTGTGGTCCATGGAGTCGCGAAGAGTCGGACACGACTGCGTGACTAAACAACAACAACAACAACAACAACGTACTGAAATGATGCATGATATGTGTTGCATGGGCCAACACTGCCGCCCCGTGGACACACCAAGTCAATTCATATACGTTTTCAGGCACATTTTATAAAATTGACGGCGTTTCAAACTAAACCCTGCGTAACGCGACTTATGGAGAGAAACTGATTGACAGCTCGACTTTGAACTCCTTAATTGTCGGATCTTGGGCAAGTACGATTAAAAATAAATACAGCAAATAATAACGCAAATTAAATTATGGAAAGTCACAGAATTAAGCCGAAATCAAAACTCAAGAATTAGTACTATTGAATCATGGTAGTGAATTGATTTTACCTTAAACTCCGAAATAGCCGCGTGGCTCTGGAAGGACAGATCAACTTTATAAATTCTCACAGGGCTGACAACACATTTGTAATAAATCATTTTTTACCTTTCTCTGTTCAACATGGACGGGTTGACGTCCTGCTGTTTATTCAATGTAACGCCAGTATGACTTTTAGGGATTCATTTGTGGCCCAGACGAGGGAGAGCTCTGTTCATAGAGGGGAATCAACCCACTAATTGTTTAAATTTCCGCTTAATAAGTACTGGTGTACAGCTGACAGGGTAAAGATCTACTACAAAGTTTAAACCTTTCCATACTACAAATCCATAATTTAGGTGTTGCCGGTGATAGAGTGGTGTGCTACAAAATTTTGTCAGAATATAATAAAACAAAGTTAATCCAGAGATCCTGCAGGAGAAATTCCATTGCCGGCCAGACCACCTCCTTAACTTTACGGCACCCAAGTGGCGTTGCTGTGGAAAGTGGAGGAGCGGTGGAATAACCCCGTTTCTATATTTGCTCTTTGACAAAGCGTACTGGCCGCAGAGCAGATTTCAGCGGCGGTAAACGAACCCGAACCCGAACTCAGAGCTTTAAAAACCCGTCTATGACAAGACATCAGCCTTAAATCAAATCTGAGAGTTAACACGTACCGCAGTGTCGGTCGTCTCTACAAGAGCTGACACGACCCATCTACAGGTTCCTCGGTGAAAACTGGAGACGAAATGCTAGCGTATTGAGGTCTAGATTAAAACTGGTTTATGTGCCCCATGTCATGTATATTCCAGGGTACCTTTGAATGTTGTGTTCCACACAGACCTGCTTTGTTCGCAGCTGTGCCGTGAGGAGCCTTTGTGATGTTAATGGTGGGTTCTTTCAGAAGTGAGGAAGAACCAAAGGAGATGGATATCATCAATAACCAGACCAGTTCCTCTATATCTGACACGATCTGCGTGACTTGGGGTGAGAAGCTATTGTTTACACCCAGGACCTCATAACTCGTACCTAAGACTAAATTTATACTTAATTTGAATAGTTTTTCCATTCACTCCTGACTATACTACCGTTCAGTACCAACTTTACATAGTAAAACTTCCATCCTGAATGTGCTGGAATGTTCTGCTGGGTTATAAGGAAATTGAGGAAGCTAATTGTGTCTGCCCCCCCGAAACTCGCCAAGTGGTAAATGATTTCTTGTTTGCCCGTTTTGTTATCAAGATATAGGACACTAAGAAACTTATAAATGTAACGATCTTCGCGATAAACGAGTAATGAGACGGCGCCCGGAATTAAACGTTGATGGAATATGGCAGTTTAGCCCTTCTTATCAGCATTTCCTTTCCCAGTAGTTATCTGGGTAACCGTCGGTTAAGTGCCCCTTTTTAAAAATCACTCCAGCATTGATGTGAATGGTGGGTCAGAGTTTAAATGCTTGCTGTAAACACTCTCTAAACGCGAGTTTAGGATGTGAGCTGAATGGCACCAAGAAGATGGCAGTCTTCGAGGTGGAGGATGACCTTCTTGAGCACCAGTTTTTTATCCATACGGTCAGTCTTCTAACCCGCTCCACCTGTCCTCTAGCCATGCATGTGCCACTCATCAGTCCTGGTTCTGTACTCTTGCTGACCCTAATGGAACGTAATTCCACCGTTGAAAGCCATGGCCAGTGATCCAGCACGTCATGAACTTTACTCAAGCTGGGCTATCATTGGATTACTAGTATACCCTGCTTTGGAAATTTCATAAGAACATGCTGCCTTAGTCCTGTGTATTCAAGTGTCTTTCTACGCATCCAGATCTGCCTCGGCGCCGATTCGGGCGACGAGGTGCACGTGGTGGAGGTGAAAGACCGCATGGCAAGCTGCAGTCATCCTGTGCCCATTGCGACCCTCTGCCTCACCTGCCTGCCCATGGTCAGTCGCGATACTGCCAGTGTTTGGGGTTTACACTTATTTAGTAGACGCCTTTGTCCAAAATGACACATGGCAACAACACGTCCATACAAGCACGCAGCTGTTAAAGGAGAAAGTTGGATATCATTGCAGCTAGGCGGAGCATCCCATGAGGGACCAGTGACAAGGCCAGGCGATACTACACTTTACATAACATGGCAAAAACCTAACGGTGGAGCCTTTCAAATCAAACACCGTGGCCCACCAGACGAGTGCGAAGTATAGAATACAAACAAGGAATGGCCAATGGTAGAAAGAGTGTAGGGTGGTGATTATTAACTGCAGCATTTACTGTTGCAGGTCAGTTTCAGCGGGTTCGAGCTGGTGCCGCCAGTCACATTTAAACTGTGTTCCGGCAAGGGGCCTGTTTACATCATGGGAAAGCACATTATGTGTAAGTAGGGTGGTGTGTTTGCTATACAAGCTGGTCCTGCTTGAGACATTTTACTCATGTGCAGATGAAGATGACGTGGAATGAAGAGATGGTGGTCCTGTGCAACGTCCATTTTATTTTCTGGTGAGTGGGCCATTTTGGACAACTGGGCATTCAGTGGCATAGTGGTTTTGAACCAGAAAGTTCCCATCTATAGTACTGTAAAATAAGGTACTAATTTCCTTCTGTGAAATATGCAGCTATAGAACTGCAAAGTCACCTTTGATTGACTGCTAGTCTCTGAATAAAGCACTGAAGTAAGCCTATTTTAAAATACTAGCCACCTTTGTTTTGGATTTTTGTATAACAAGCTTTTTTTTATTTTATTCCAGGTTGAGAGTCACTGCTTTAATAAAAGTTATTCAACATCAAAGTTGACTGATTAATGGTGAAAGCTGGTCAAATAAAACACCTTCCTTTCCAAACACCATCCCACAGATTGAAATTAACATCTTTAAATGACAATAGTTTGCTTTCATTCGTTTTCAAAAAGCACTGCACCTTTTCCTCCTACATTTCCCTTTTAGATGTATGTAGACGTACAAACACAAGTATCTGACATACCTCTTATTTTCCCGAGGAACCTTTTAAAACGGGAATAAGCTGCCCTTACATTTGGCACTCCACAAGTTTTAGAAAGTGATAGCTGCTTGATGAAGACCTGAAAAGCCCTCATTCATCATGCAATATGTCGTTTTTCTCTGAAAGAGGTCATGCACAAATCAATGTGATCTATGGGTACAACCCCAGCTGTTCCTGCATACTGACTGTTTGGCAACCCTGAATTAGTATCATGAGATTCTCAAGCATCTTAGCTTTGACTCAAAAGTCATAGTTTGATGCGATACAGGTGATGCTTTCCTGTTGTTCTATCTGATCTTTTTGCCTTGTAATAGACTGGCAGCAAAGTTGAGGACTTAATTTGAAGTCATGCTAAAGACCTGGAACTCACTTGACATGTATGCATGTGCGTTTTGTCATCTATTCTGGATGGATTCATGCAGCTGCAACACACACACACACACACACACACACACACACAACCAACCACAACTTGTCTGGTTTAGTTATTTAGCATAAAGTGCCATGTTTATCAGAGCAGCATCACCAAAACAAAATGCCAGCTCCCATTCTAAATAGGTAATTTTTTTCTGAATTTTTGGTCCTCTGCAGAATGTAACACTGATTTTGTTTTTTTTTATTTAAAAAAATCTGTTTTAATACCAGCTGTCATGTTAACCCGTATTCTCAGCTCTGTTCATTAACTACTGCTTTCCCATTATATCTAAAGCACCGGTTTCAGCTGACATAGCCATAGCCATTGGACATGGCTCTTAGTTTTCAACTCTTGCTACTGTATGGCCAGAATCAGACTGAACAAACATATGCAAATATCGTGAATGCAAAAAAAAAAAAAGTTTCCCTTGAATTTATATGCAGACATTCTAGCAAAATCTGCATTTAGAAGTGACCTCAGTTTCATGTGAAATGTTACGCAATTTCCTTGGGCTATTAAACTTGGTGTTCCACATCCTCCCCACACCCGGAGGAACATCGAAAATCTATGAAGAAGCTAGGGTAGACCGACTTTGGCAAGGTTGAAAATGTTTAATGAAGTGATTTGTTGTTCTCGAAAAGACGAATTTCTATAAAACAAATATATATATATATATATATACATACATCTGTACAGTCAACAATGAATCATGGGGCGCGGGGGAAAAACGTAGGCGTCGTGTAACAGTCGATGAATGGCATTAGTCTGAAAAGCATAACTGCGGTCGAGAGACAAACCGCTACTCGCGCGTGCGTGCGCGTGCGTGCGTGTGTGTGTGTGTGTGTGTGTGTTTTAGTGGACCATGTAACGTACACGTGAGGAATGTACGTTCTACGTTCTCTAGTAGCTCGCGTAAATTCAAGTGTTGTATTATAAACTAAATGCTAATAGTTTGGCTCTTCAGACAAATATGACAGCACAATTCCATACTATATTGGCAGACGTTATTTCTTAGATGTGTTTCCAGTAAGTTTGTTTTAATAGCATGCATGTATTCCGACATCCCGAGGGATGAGCTATTACCCGAATAACTGGCTGCGGGACGGGGGAGGGAGTGAGCATGGCAGTAATGCACGACATTAAACGTTCATCTTGGAAAATGGACAAAAATGTGTCTCCATCAGTAGCAATTTAACATCGTTGTTCATTTTTATACATTTCATTTAAAGATGGGTCATCCAAAACTTCATTTGCAGTTTTTGAATAATACATACCTAGTATCATAACCTGACTTTACCTTTCGTGAACCAGCCTTGGCTCGCCATTATATAATTTCATATAAAAAGGCGGTTAAAAAAAAAAAAAAAAGGGTTAAAAAAGGCTGGTAAAAACCGGAATTGAACCACTTATTGTATCGATACTGTAAGTGTCAATAAGGGTTGAATGACTGAATAAATGTGTACAAATTTTTAATGAATGATCGAATACTAACATTACCAGTGTACTACTCATAATACCGTTATCCATTATAGGCTTTCTATCAGCTATTATACAGTGGTGGCGAAGTAACCAATTATTTGCATAAACCAGAATTGTGTCCATTATTTAAGAAATCCATGGGGAAAGCAATGCAGTTAGCTAGTTCGTGATAATTAATTAAAAAGGAAAATTATATGGTTACCAAGCAACAATACCAACGCCTGTAACTTAGCAACATGCAATAAACAAACTAGGCTTTAAGCTAGCCCACGACCGGCAAATTCGCTATGGAAAATTAACATCGGTTCCGGTAGGAGAAAATAGGGGAAAAGATTACGATACAGTTTCTAAGTCAGAGAGGGATGGAGACTCTTTCCGTTTTTTGTGACACTCCCACTGTCCCACTGAATCCTGAAACTAAATTACTGGCAGCTTTCAAATATGATACCCACCCTGATAAAGTATACCTGGCAGGAAGGGGTGAGTCCACAATGGAATTAATTTCTCGGAATATTCATTCTTATTTCACTTTCTGTACTGCGTTAAATGGGTAACAAACCCGAAACACTCTGATATCAATAAATCATCAAGTATTGATGTGTTTTACGTTACAACCTTGCCATGCAACATTAGCTGGCGCCTTGTTGCTATAGTTTATTATTATAACGCATTATCCCTTTTATGATGGGTTTACTAACTATTTTATAAGGAGTTTGGGTATATGGATAACATAATAACGTTACATATTTAATACATATATAGAGTGAAAGTAGAGTATTATTTTCAACCATTATCTTCTAACACTGGAATCAGTATCCCTGTTGATGAGGATAAGAGGGCGAGTTACATAAATGCTACATAAATCAAATGCAACCATTTTGATGACTCAGACCAAATTCAACATGCATTGCATGTAACACACAGCGTGCTGTCATCTGTCTGCTCCCTACACCTAGAGTATCTGGATGAGGATGGCCAGGCCTCCATACTGCCTCTTATCTGGAAGATAAAGCAGCAGATTGTAAGTGATCCCACCCTCGGCACAGAGTACCCACCATGCTTGGGGCTGTCGGAGTTCAGCAGAAGAGTCATTGAGTTGGCACTGGGAAAGGACTGCCAGGCCACTGTGGAAAACCGGGTAAACGTCATTGAGTCCAGAAATGAGATCTAATATGTCTGACGTCAGTGTTTCATAGACGTCATCTAATCCAAAAGTGAGATCTACCATGCCTGATGTTCAGTGTTTCGTAGGCATCATTGAATTCAGAAGTCGGGTATAACCGGCTCAACTTTCAGTGCTTCACAGGGATGGTTCAGTGGTTAAGTTCACTCATATATGCCATAAGCACAAGCACTTTGATGCAGCAAAGGAGTCAGTTGACCAGAGATAATTTACCCTGTTTGATATGCAAGGTCTGGAAGCTTCTGTTCTAGGCTTGTAGCAAATATCAGCACTTTTGAAGGACACCAGGATCACGATTACAGGATGCTAACCACCTGGAGAATAGCTAGGGTATGCCTAGTGTAGGTTCTGAGTGGAAATTTGATGTTCACAGTGTACTAGACTGCTTCATGCATATGTGGGTCTGGAACCTGCAGGTGCTGGGGGTCCAGACTGTGGGATTCACGGGAGCAATCCGTCTGGGGGCTGAGCTGCTGAGTCGCTGGTGCAACAGGAACGCCGCCTGGACTGGCCCTGTATACATCTCCTCCCCTTGTCATGGTAGGTATGTCAGAGACACCACCACTTGACAAGGGGATGACGGGAAGGGAACTAAAATTGTAAAAGTTCAGTGTAAAAGCACAGGAGTAGAACTCAACTGCCTTGCCATCTGTTTTACCTGTGATATGAACTCATGGTAAGTCAGAGGTCATAGATGCTAATGTACTAATAAATACATTATTTCTTATTTATGAATGGTTTTGATTTTAAGTATACAGTTATGCACTCCAGTACACCTCACTTGAAGGGTATCAGTGCACATGCCTTGAACATCATATCGGCAATTTTACACTTGAGATTTTAGCCTTCAGTCACTTTCTTTTAACTCCACTAGCATTGAACCACTGTCTGCTGACCAGAGATCAGTATACAGGTGGGCCTCATCCAGTGGTGGACAGGAGTCCTGTCGGAGTCCCGACCTCTCCTCTACTTGCTATGCAGTGAAACACTATGGGACTTCTACTATCAGCTCTCCCTTTACGGCCTACACCTCCAGATTCCCTTGCTGACATCTTTAAGGCTGGCGGGATCCTGGATGTCCGGCAGTATCGCTACTGGGATGCAGACCAACGAAGCGTGTCTGCAGAGAAGCTGATGGAAGACATGGAGCAGGTCCCGGAGCAGTCCGTGGTGGTGCTCTCAGCCTCTGCGCACTGCCCAACCGGGGTCGACCTCTCTCACAAGCACTGGACTGTCCTTGCCGAAGTTATGGCGGTACAACTGATTTGACCTACTGGCATTTTCATGCTCGTTTTTGTTTTCTTGACTTGTTACAGGTGGAAGGAAGAGGAATTTTCATTTCAATAAAGTGTAGTGATGGTTTTCAGGTTTTTCATTCATGATGATGCTGTTTATGTTGATGTTTGAATCATGATGAATCATGTCTATGCCAGAAACACAAGCTTGTCCTTGAGTTACTTGCCTTTTGTACCTTTTGTAAAGCAGTTGAGTTGCAGGCTATGAGTGATTCATATTTTTGAAGCTGACTCATGCTAAGATTTACCCAGGAACCAACGCTGTGCTGTCCCTTTTCTATTATGGCACAACCAGAGGCGCAGGCTCCTCCCTTTCTTCCTGTTGCCAGCCCAGGGCCTTTGCCGAGGTGACCCTGATCAGGATGCCTGGCCCCTACGTCACTGCGCTTCCTTGGGTCTGGAGATCCTCTGTGCCCAGTCTTTCTCCCACAATTTCGGCCTCTACGGTACGACGGCCATGTTGTCCTGCTCTCTCCTCTGCTTCTTTCACTCATCAGTGTTCACTGGCTGAACTGTTGTGCAAGATGCCATTTTCCTACATAATCACGCAGGGCAGCGAGTTGGGCATCTTCTAATTGTCCTGAAGCAAAACTCCATGCTTCTGGCAGTGCAGTCACAGGTGGAAAGCCTGGTGCGCTCCCTGTGGGCCAGACCCAGCACACTGGGTGCCCGTGTGGTCACAGCAGTTTTGAGTAATCCCGCCCACCTCGCCGAGTGGTAAGCAGCAATTGGCTTAACGTAATGTTTCTCAAACCTTGAGTCAATTTGGGTAGTGAATGTTTGTGATGGGTGCCACATGGATCTGCTGTCATTGTTGTAATCATCTTCTTGGGTCCCAGCATGGTACCAAGTTTGTTATTTAGGTGCCCAGATTAAAAAGTTTAAGAATTCCTGGCTAAACAGAATAAGAAGAGGGTGGAGATTCATTAAAAATGTGTTGTTTCCACCATTACAGGTAACAATTAAAGTTACATTAACGTGCACAATTTGTTTCATTCAGGCTTGATGGCATAAGAGGTTTAGCCGAAAGATGCCTGCTGGTTAGAGAAAAGCTACTGGAGAAGCTAAGGATTCTGGGAACGCCTGGGCACTGGGATCACCTTACACAACAAGGTGGACTGTATTGTTGCACAGGCCTTAATGGTGAGCCTATTGTCCTGGTGTGAATGCATACCGGTCTGCCTTTTTAATACGGTGACTTCGCTTGCATGTAAATGATTTGCTGTGCTGTATGTCATTTATAAAAGCACCTGCCGCACTGTTTTTCTTTAGGACCTGAAAGGCACTTGTTCTTTCACTGATATGGGATCCACATCTCTGCATGAACTGAATGTCAAAGTATACTTGTGTTTCATCTTTTGCTAAATTCTGAGCCAGTTCTGTAAGCGTTGGGATTTATTTTCTCGCATGTTCAGCTCTCTGCTCTTTCTCTGACTGCTGCTGCCGCGTCTCATTCAGTACCATGCTACTTCTTTCACCTTTCCTGGAGCCACATTTAACTTTGTAAAATAGGAAAGCATCATCAAAGGTTGTCAGCTTGTCACGCAGCAAGGGTGGTGTGAACGCCACAGCACTTCGCAAACCACTTATCATTTGCATATCAGTAAAGCGGAACTGCATCACTGGCTGGCTTGCTGGAAAGTCTGGCAACTATCCTGTGGGAACAGGATAGATTCATTTTGGTAACCCATATTTATAAATACCACTATGTCCATCCATACGTCTAACCTCTTATGCCGGTCAGAGTTGTGGGAGGGCCTAGAGCCTATCCCAGGCCATCACAGGGCACACGCACCCACACACTACTAGCAATTTATTGATGCCAGTTAGCTTAATCACATGTTTTTGGACTATGGGTGGAAACCCCCAAAAAAACTGGGAGAAACAAACTCCATACATACTGAGCAGAGCTAAGAGTCGAACTACAGCCCCGGAGGTGTGAGGCATTAGTGCTAAACACTGAGCCACCATGCCTCCATACAGCTATATTTTTAAATATATTGTTTTTCTTCCATAGCTGAACAGGTGAGGTACCTAGCCAAGAAAAGACACCTGTACCTGCTGCCCGATGGGTGTATGAATGTAACTGCTATTAACTGCCACAACCTGGACTACGTAGCTGAATCCTTCTACTTAGCCTTGACCTCTGCCCTTTGAAGTTGGGAGTCAGAGTAATAGATAACTAGTCGTTTGCATTTTGTTTATCTGCTGTTGTTGTTGAATCTGTCCAAGTCAGCCTAAAGAAGATTACAGGAGTAAATGGATACAAAGATTCAAATATACTTTATAATAGAAAATTAGTGAATGGCTCTTGTGCAATATCCTCAAAGCAGGTACCACACCGATATGCGATACCACTAGAAGACGATGGCAAAACTGGTATTCCAAACAATGCACTGTGGTCAAGAACAAGATGTGAAAATGAACGTAACCTTACCGTTGTTTTTGCATGAAAATGATTATCGTTTAGTTATAAGCTTGTAAGCAAGGAAACTACTTTTTGTGGTAGCTGTTGAAAAATAACCTTCGAAGTGAATAACCAATAAGCTAATTAGCGAGGCAGCTTAATGGATGGTGTTTTGTTAGGCAGTAGGCGGTCTTGTCCATGTAGTGGTGCTATTGCCATATAAAAAATAAATGTTTTCGTCTTCATAGGCTGTTTTTCTTTGCTTACTGTGCTGCCGTTCTAAGCGAACAGATAACAAATAAAGAGATACGATGGTGAAAACGGTCAAAGTGTCGTGTTATCAATACATGGAAAACTTAGCGCGGTTCCAGTTCAACTTCTCCTCATTACACTTAGCAGTTAAAAATAAAGGGCGTTTGAGGGGAGAAATATGAAATCCGAGTGCAAAAGCGTAGCCTGGATTTTGTCAATGACGTGAAGGTTTTGTGTAATAAAACAGGAGATAGCTGGTTGTGACCCCGGGGATTCGCACAATTTCTCAGTCAGTGTGGTCATGCGGACCAGATTTCCAGCCTCCCAGCTTTCGGATGACTGCGAATCTCCAGAGCAGTTCTGTCGGAAATAAAATCCAGTAATTCCTTATCCCAGCGTCGTCTCCACGCCGATGCTAGAATTCCATCAGGCAGGCAGAAGAGGAAACTGGCAGAGAGCGCGGTCTCTCCGCGAGCCGCACCGCCAGCCCCGTGCTGCACGTGTTCCGCAGCGCGCGCACGCACGCACGCCGTTTCCTACTTTGTGTCAATGTTCCCTCACTGCTGGATGTCTTCCACACAGAATGGACGTTCATTGCTTAAATGCACTCCCCGTTCCGTGCGCAGAAATCAAATGACTTGACGGGAAGTGTATGTGAGAGGATGAGAACACCATCCGCATCTCACGGGGAGCATCCTGCTTGTGCCTGGCAAGACTGTAAGAGACACTTAAATCCAATTTCATCTCATAAGGCTAATACTATTCCATATGTATCCTACTATCTAGTTGAGTACCAGAAAAGCAGAACATTTTACTAAATAAAACCTTCAGAAAAAGGAGGGTCTTAAAAATAGGTTCTGATTTTTTAAGACCATTTCTTCATAACAAGGTTGTTTTCTTAATAATGAAATCGATAAATAAAAGGCATGTATATTTTACAAGTTGGAGTTCTGTTATATGGATTTATCATTGTGACTAACACGGGTGGCTTGAGAATAATCAAGCAGTTTAAACCTTGAAGGCAGTAGTGTCACAAAATTTACATTTCATAAGCATTATTCGGAAGAGTATCAGAACGTTATGCCAGCAGTAGGTCCCAAATGAGGTCCAGCGAAGGGAAAAGCAGCTGGAATTAGTGTTAAGTTTCTTCCCTGTGTTAACTATGCAAAAATCCAACCAAACAAGATCTAGAAGCTTTCAGATACAGGAGCTGCAGAACCACAGTGTAGCCCAAACAGCTTACTCTCAGCTGAGATCTGCTCAAGGCTGAGAAATTGAAGACTGGATAGACAGGGCTTAAATAAGCCACCCTAGATGTAGCTAATCATTAGCTAATTGATTAACGGCATTGCCTTCAGTGCTTTGCAGTAATATGCCACATGGTCGTGACTCAAAAACACAAATGAAGGTTTTTTAGCTTGTCAAATAAAGACTTGTGAAAAGTTCTAACCCACGGAACTCTGAATAAATACCAGGGCTGTTTAAAGGTGTTTCTCCGTTGAACTGACTACGACGGAAGGGTAAATCCAAAAGAGGTTACTTTTCTGATTCACTTATGATGGGATAAATATCCAATGAGCATTAATACTGAGAATCCATTTGTAAAAACAGATATTACGAAACTTCTTACTCTTTCAAATAACAGGTTACATGAAGCATAAGAACCTTTAGATTAAAAGGAAACGAACAGTCTTACTGAAAAGAACCTTGAAAACCAGGTTTTTCCATATCACACCTGTGTGCTTTGACTGAGGGTTTTCTTTCTCTCTCTCTATCTCTCTCCCAACGAGATCTAATGCCATAAAAGGGGGCCACGTTCCTGTCCACGTCCCCCTGTCATCACACCTCCTCTGCTAGAGCCCACCAATGAATCTGACATTTCCTCTTAATTCACTATTCAACTTATCAGCCAGGGTGCGAGGAGCCTTTCGGCTGGGTAATAAGGAGGTAGTCACCAAAGAGCTGGAACAGATACTGCTGGCTCTGGAAATGGCCGACACGAGAGCACGTGTAAATTAGGATCACTGACGTTACAGAGAGAATTGGTTTGTCTCCACAAAAAGAATCACCTCAGGAAAAAAAAAACACCCTTTAAGCAAGCTACAAAAATGTTTAGATAATGCAGATATGTGCCTTGAAACTGGAGAGTATAATTAATTCATCAGTGTGCTGACAGACTCATTCTGTGCTGTTGCAGTGCGCGTTGCCGTGCGCGTTTCTGATTCATCGTGCCGCCGTAGGACTGAGTCTCTGCAGAGACCATTCTTTCATTACCCTGCTAAGTAGTGGGGGGGGGGGGGGGGGAGCTTTGATTTCCTTTCTCAACCCCGGAACCCAGGGGGGGGGGGGGGGGGAACCGGTAACACACATGTCCAGAGGAGCTCGGGAAAAACTG
>JAACJT020002166.1:0-12781 GCA_009936485.2 Gymnarchus niloticus
GAAGGGAGCGAGGCGCGCCCCCCCGCGGCGGCGCCCCCCCCCCCCAACCCCCCGGCCCCCGGGCCCCGGGGGGGGGGGGGGAGGGGGGGGGGGGGGGGGTGGGGGGGGGGGGGGGGGGGGGGGGGGGGGGGGGGGGGGGGGGGGGGGCTGCTGGTGGGGGTTATGGACGACCCATAGAAACAGAAGCTGCAAAATAAACCGATTAACAAGGTTAATCTGGCCGGGAAATTCTTTCCGTTTAAAAGGCCAAATAGGCTAATGGCCTGATAGCCGGCAGATTTCCTTGGAGTTGCCGTCTGCTCCAAGGTTGTCTGGTGGAGTCTGCGTCTATCTCTCACCAGCGGAGACCAGGCCTGTGTTTGCTTGGGCACTTGGGGCAGCAGCCGGAATGGAGCCCGACGCCTCAGCCGGACCAGTGGCTCACCTGCGGTTTGAGGAGACGTGTGACAGCCACAAAGGGACCTCTGATTCCGCCCGGCTGCCGGGAGCTGTCCAGCTCCGCAAGGGAAACACTCTCACCATAATTCTCAGAATTGCGTTTCGCCGCTAACTCTTTAAGCGCAGCATGTACGGCCTTAGAAATCACAAAGTGGTATGGAAGAGCAACTTAATATTAAAACTGCTTCATAATATCTCAAAAAAGTTCTCCATTAGTGCAGAACTATCTGAGGTAAAGTCAGTAAAGCGATTGCGAGTGTCCTTGCTGACAGACATTTGTATCCTTAACAGCACTCAAATTAATGGCATGTGTCAACAAGTATATCGCCCTGGCAACCACGAGGTTATGGAGCAAAATCTGCAGATTTAATTCAAGTTCAGTTCTGCACAAATTACATTTTTGTTAAATTTCTGTACTCAGTGCATATAGTCTGGTTTGAGCTTATCATCTGCAGCCTGAGGGACAGTAAAAAGTCTGAATTTAAAAAGCTTATAAAAACAGCTATGTGACAACCATGGAAAATTGCAAGCTGCCTTGTGCTCTATACTGTCTGAGATCCAGGTGACCCCCATGACAGGATAAGCAGTTGAAAGAGGCATGGATGGATGGATGGATGGATGGATGGAAACATCAAAGTGAAACAGCAGATTCAGCCTGCTATTTGAGCTTAGCTCCTGCCTCCATAGGCTGTAGCACTGAACACTGAGAAAACTGAACATAATCCAAACTGTATTCTTAGTGCGACTTAGGTTACTATTCCCTAGTAGGCTGCACCAAGGTGCTGTGTCCTGGGCTCGAGGCTGGTCTTCTATACTCTCACATACAGCATTATAAGACTTGACTAATAAGTATGGATGCCACATAGATCACCTAATTTGGTGGCGTCTTAATTCAAAATTGACTCTACTACTCACACTAGAAGCACATATAAGCAAATACTTTAAGAAAATCCTCAGTGTTATCTTTGATATTTCTCACCTCCAACAAAACAGTCCAAAAGCAGGCTGAGCCCACAAGACCAAAAGAAGCATATTTTTATGAAATTTACATTTTAGCAAAGAAGTATAGGAACTCCTAAAAGCATGGTAATTTAGAAAACTCGTGAGTGCAGTTTGGTTTCCCTAAAGACTCGACACTACGAAGATTATTAGAGAAAAAACATGAGACACTGATGGCCATTTAACACTGACAAATTCAAATTTCAGTCCGTGTTGAAACCTGCTACGGTCCACTAGCAACTGAACAAATAAGCAGGCTTGACTGTGGATGTCATCTTCATTTCTTTGGGCAGTACACTGAGATGAATGGGGTGAAAAGTGTCATGACTCAGCTATTGATAGCTGATGTCCTGAAGAACCGCAGTCTTGCAGGTTTGCAGTACTCTGATGCTGGAACCTGGAATAGCAGGTGAGAAGGATTACTGTCCCAGAAACAGCATCAATAAAGCCATTAGAGCAGAATAATATCCAGCGCTCGTAGATATGAGCGTTTCAGTACTTCCTACCCCTGGCACTGGCCAGTCACTCTTAAACTTCAGTTTCATCCCTAGACTTTCTGCTCAGTCAAAATCTTAGCCTTATTTGGAGAAACTTAGTTGAAAACTAAAATAACTAGTGCTGTTTATTATAGTTTACTAAAAGGTAGATTTTAAATTTTATTTGTTTCAAAATTTGCTATACACTTCCCAAGAAAACTGTACACATATTTTATGAACGAAAGTATACTTGAAAAACATGGTATCTGCGTTTTTTTTTGGTTTTTTTTTTAATATACACACTCTGGTTCGGCAATGTAGTGAGATGCTGACTTGAATCTTTCGACCGATAGTTATTTTTATGTCAGCCTTTGCAGCTGTGTCATTCTAACCCCTAAACAAATTAAGGTCATGACCTTCTAAATAGAGTTGTTATCCATCCGTTGGTTTCAAAGCCATTCCAGAACACTCACTGGCTCTTTTGTTAAAACATCCAGTGATTTACATTGGAGGGAGAACAGATCTGCATTTCTCAGGTTTGGAGCGGATCTGCTGAGGTCAAAGGTTGGTGCCGTGACTGTTACCCATGAGATATTTAGGCCCTTTATTTTAAAGCAAAACAACACATGTGTTCTCATCATCAGATAAGACTGGAGAGTCCACGACGCTTATGTAAAATGTTTTGTTTAATAAGCTTTCGAGGAGTGACATGGAAACGTATATCAATTATATGTTCATTAATGCTCAGAATTAAAATGTGATTTGTTTGTAAACATACTATAGCAGATTGGTCCATCCACACTTTGCGCATACAGATTGCTTCATTTTTGCAAGAATAGAGTAATAACCACGGGTGTAAAGTCCAGCGCCAAACCGCACGTCTGCATCCAGACATGTAGCAAGTCTACAGAGAATGTGCCTCTTTGAATGGAAACGTGAAATGTCAGCTGACATTATTTACAACAGTGAGCTTAACGTCATTCAGAAAATCTCGTGCATTAGAATTGAGTTTTACCATGAAATGAACTTTGAGCTTAAAAATCAATAAACCTTGTGCATTTGACATTTGCTTTAGACCTGCAGGCACAAAAATCAGTTTATGATTATTAAAAAACCAATTTTACACAAGCCTTGTTTAGTAAAATACAAGGTCTTTTTAAAAGGAAAGTGGTGATTTTCATAACCAGGCTGGGAAGTTTCATACACGTTGTTACTTTCCGTTATCGCAGTGAAAATAAAAAAAAAGTATATATCTCATCATCATGTGTATAACAGAAATATAAATTGATCGAAATAAAAAATTACCTCAGCTTGCTCCAGCTCATTTCAGCGTTTCCTGGTTAAACAGCGCGTGTCAAGATAAAATTTAAAAAGGATTCAACTGACAAAAAAAACAGAAATACTCACCTTTTGAAAAAGTGAAATGCGATTGCTGAATGCCTGACTTGCTGCATTCTTAAACTGAATACTTGTTTCTGTGTCATGAACGACACTATAAACTATAAATCTCTGGCCTTCCACATAGCCACCGCAAATCAAAGCTATTTGATTTACTATTTTTAAAAACTATTTTTAATATCAGTAGTAAGTAGGAATGAGCTGGCTGGTCCTGTCATCAGTTATTCTAAATATTTTCTTTTAATTAGAATGAATTGGCTGTTAATTAAATAATTTTAAAGTAATGTGTGGGGGGTCAAGTATCAGTTGTTACCTGGTCTTCCCTGGCCCCAGCACTCTTTCAGATCATGACGCACCCAGAAGGTTTTCCCTGGAGTCTTTGTTCTGTCAAAGCTGTAAAGCTTTGCCATTCTCCGATTGGGTAAACAGTCTGCCCCGGACTGGCACTCAGTTAAAGAGCCCAATGTACCCAATATCATGCAAAACCACAGTCAAAATCATTTTTGCTGTATGGCACACAGAGCTGGGTCACTATCGTCTTGTTTATTTTTGGTGTGTGCGAATGGCTGGACCTCCCGAAGTAGAGGCACCCAGCTACAGCCAAGCACGATCTTGACGTGGTTCTCTCTGTTTGAAACAGGCTTCACCGGCTCCCGTAGCAGCAGCCCCTCTTTCATCACAGAGCAGCTGCGGGGGGATTGGAAATATGTGCCCCCCCCCCCCCCCCAGCGCTGGACCGTGCTATACAGTAACTGTTAGCTTTGAGTTTCAACTGAGTATGACAGGGTGACATATTTGGTTTCATCGCAGGGGCATCGAGAGGCACTAACAGATCGGACCACAAAGTATGAAGCCAGGGGATCTAGCATCTCTGCCATCTCCCTCAACTCTCCAAAAAATAATAACTCAACTGGACCCAACATGGCAAACTGTGTTTCTATGTCTCGAATACGTTGCGTCTATATTGGCAATTGCTCGGTGACTGCCAACATAAATGGCCCAGGTAATATTGTTGGGTTGTGCTGGTGACTGCAAATATCAGCATATTAAAACTAATAACAGGGTTATTAGTTTAATAACCCTTGTTATGTTATTAGTCCAAAAACACTCCCCAGCACACTCTGAACTTCAGGAAATGAGAAAAGTAAAAGAGTGACAACATGGTTCTCCAGGTTTGCCTGTTACAATGGGGTTGACGGTGACATCATTGGTGTGGAAGTTGGCCAGCGCTCTCACAGTCCAGGTCCTCTGGTCAATACAACTCCAATATGACCTTGAACACTGGCAACATTGCAGGTCTGCCAACTGACTGCTAATATTCACTTCCCTTTACTGAAAGAGATTATTTTTTAGCAGTTCAGCTCATATCCAAGGTGACTTATTTTACCTGCTATAGGTGGACGTGTGCGAATTAATGCAATCCCGTCTGGCCGCACGCGGGTCTCCTGTTTGTGGCATAGTTCTCTTAGAGGGAAGCTCAGTCGAAATTCCGCAATCTGAGGAATATGTCTAACATTTTCCTGTGCTGCTCTAGACCCCCAGAACCCCCACATATCCCCCACAGGCCCACAAACTCTGGAGCTTGTCTATCGCAGCTCCTTCCCTGACATTAATCTCTCAGCAAACGGTGGGCCTCTGGTGTTCCAGAACCTCCCGTTCGCCTGGGCCGGGCCAGAACCCTGGGGCTGCAAGACCACGCCATGGTGCTGTCATGGCTGACATCCTGTGTGAAGGAGGAAAGAGCGAGCGAGACAAAGAGGAAAAGATAGGGAACCTGCAGCCAGCACGCATGTTCGGGTTACTAAGGGAATATACCGCAGTAGACTGTTTTCTTTGTGGCCAGAGCATGCGTAAAAATAAAGCTTGGGGTTCAAGTGGACCCAGTGTGAGGTCTTTTATTTAGCGGGTTATTGGCAAGGCAGTCCTAATCCCACCATGATGTCAATTTCACATGCCAGCAGCCCTCCAGAGTCATCTGAAAGAGGCCAGGCACACATATCGATTTTATCGTCGATCGGAGGAGTTCCAATTTCTGCTGCACGTCTACATACGTCAGGTTATGGAATGACGTCTCTATCTTCCACCGATGACCGAGGCACTAGCCAGTGTTTTCTAGACAGCGAACAGGAGCATGACTGTGTATTCTACAGTCGCTATCACGTAACAGTACGTGATAACCTATTTCGTCTTTTCCCCTGGAGATCCAACCCTCAGCAACAGCCAGAATCCACGCGGGCAGACAGGCTGTTGTATTTAATGGTGATCCAGGCTGAGCTCTCAGCCATCACATGGTTGGAACTTAGCAACTGAAGGATGACATCATAAAATTTCAACACTAAGCCAATGAGATATGTACGCAAAGCCGTGTACACAGGCCAAACCGCAACCACGGCACTAATTCTAATGAAGAAATGTAGCCGGTAGTACAGATACTCACATTAAATGGATGCTATTGTGCAGAGAAGTAGAAAAATTACAGCTATGTGCAGTAAAGCTTTAAAGAGAGCTCCACCACAGAGCTGACCAAATGTCCAGTTAATGAATAAAGAGCTCTTTGTTTCATACTGGTCACTTTATTGTTGTTTACTGACTGTTCTCTGCTGCGGTATTGTTTATTTATTAGTCATTGACCTACTCAGGTACTATGAACCTGTAGTCTTAAGTCCAACCTCTTTCTTTTAACTTGTTGTGAACGCCTCCCTTTCTGCTTTTGTCAGTTCCTGTCAGTATGCCGCACCGTGGTCCTGGGGGAACATTATTTCGTGCTACTATACATGTGCATGTGGGTGGTGTGACAATGAAGCCCACGACGTCACTTGACAATTAAGTTGTCTGGTCGATTCAAAATGTCTACCATTTGTAGAGCTCTAAGTATGCCTTGCTCTATTTTTATCACTATTTAAAATATATCAGTTTATACCGAGCTACTTCCACAGAAGTGTAGCCTCCCCTGGCCTCATCTTACTGGCTCTGTGTGGTTCACTTTGCCTGCTAGTCACTGATTACGTTCAGCTGGCCTCAAGCGCCGGTGGGTCCATTTGGGACAGTATTAGAGGAGACCTCCGAACGCAGAGAGATGGAGGAAGGCCAAACTGCATGGTTGGCTTACATTGTTTTCTCCAAAGTCTATGTTGACTGGAAGTCTTGGCATTTACGTCATGTGACAGTCGAAGATTATTAATTCTAGTAATGGCCATGAGCTATTAATGTATAATCAAGCTGTGGGCTCCCTTTAAAAATCTTCCATAGCCCTTTTCCCCCCATACACAACTGCTCATCCCAAGCTTAATGTTTCATAGCCTTCCATTATTAGTAATCTTCTTTAGGTCAATGTTGATGAAGGCAGAATAGTTGCTATGATCCAATTTCAATGGCTCCTCCTCCTTCAGACTGGCTTTCCATCACTGGCACCTCTGTCATCACACGGCAGCGAGTGCTGGATACGTTCCGCACAGCAGAAGACAAAGCTCAGCATGACGTCACTTCTTTTCAGCTCTCCAGGAGAATTGCAGGTAAATGAGTCTTCCTAACCCTTGGGCTCTCCTCCAAATCCTTCCCAAGTGATTCCGCTCCCCAACCTTTCAGCACCTCTCATCTTGGAGGGATGACTTCTTTGTTCAGGCTCTCGTCCCAGCACCCATTAACCGAACGGTTTTGTTAGTGCGGACCACAACATCACAGAAGCTTAAATATATATGAATGTAGCGTATTGACGGGCAAAATAAGCTGGAGCCACTAGCTGATGGATCTCATGGTTCACAAGATTTATTTATTGTCATTGTTGTTTTTGTTGTTTTGTGTCATCTTTGGGTAACTTTGGATAAGTTAGCAATTATCAGTTACTAAATAGCTCAGTTAGAGTTTGAGCTGTTCTTAGCGGAGCATTAGCCAGACAAAGAATGCACTGCTCCGTGGTCAACGTGACTGCATCTGCAGACCCCCTGAACCTGGTCTACCTGCCATAAGTGTGACAGACTTATCCTGAGTGTCTATGTGTTTGGCTATTTTGCCACCGTTTTCTGCCTTGGCCAGGGTGTATTCCGTCTTAGGCCACCGGAGAAGTTTTGTGCTCCAGATCCACAGCCGCTGTCTCCCAAGGGTAAGGGGAGATAAGGTTATATTTTGGAAGAGCATGAACAGACGATCCCTGTATGATGAAAAAACGTCATAATCAAATCTTATAGGTCCTGTTAGTCTGTAAGATATTCTCAGCACATTTATAACAAATACAATATTTTCTTTGGATTTCATTGCCATATTTTGGTAGGCTCTCTGCAGATACTAGCAATATACAACCTGAAATTAAAAGCTAGTTGAGCACTTCCACCAGACAAAGCCATTTGCAAATAAAATGAATGGACTGAATACAATTTAAGCATATGTAAAGGAAACAATTCTATCCTGTGTGTACAAATGGCTTATGCACCGCATTTCAAGTTATAGACTCCAGATAACCACAAAAATAACCAACAAATTTGTCACTGAAACTGAATGGGTGGATGGATTTACACTTGGTTGACACTGGTTGTAGACACTTTTAGGGCACGTTCATGAAAGTTGATGCAGGGTTCTGCACTGAAGGTATTTGAATAATGAGTTGCATTACTAAGTTATGAATCACGATTTCCAATAAAACGCAAATATGAGGCATTCACAGATCACGTTTGCAGATTGTTGGCTTAATGCATTGCAGTTTTGTTTGGAATGGTGTTGGAGAGTGAGAATGTTTTGTCAGCGTTCCAAACAAACGTCACCTCCAAATCATTATTTGGACCTACCGCATGCATGAAATACGGCTCCTGCTTGCAATCCACATAAGTGTGCCTATCCTCTATGTCACATTGCAGAAAATTGCCGGTGTCATGACAGCAAATGCGGTTTAAAGACCAGCGCACACCGGGATACTTTAGTGTCTGCTTTGACTGACATGGTGCGAGTTGGTAAACGCAAACGGAAACCTGCGAGGAAAAATCCACACAACCTGGTCAAAGTGTCTGCAGCGATGGAGTGCTCCGTGCGAAGGAAAACCAAGCTACGGTGGCACTGTTCATAACCGCCAGCCACCGTCTGCCAAATGTGGTCTGCTCTCCTTTAGAAAAATCAATCACATCTGTACCCAGAGCATGGCTGGTTCAGATCTAACTGCGCCACAAAAAAATTACACACAACCTCAATAACGGACCTAATTTTGAGTCCTGTTTAGTCGGGAAGGGGGGTAGTGGATTATTTTAGTATTGTAATATCAAAAATCTCCTGCAGGTGGTGTAGTGGTTAATTACATGGTTTTATGGATATTGCTCATATTACTGTATTCAAGGTTCGCTTTAACCGTAATGAAAAATTAATGAATTATACTAACAGACAGTTGGACCTGTACATATTATTACCTAGCCTTTCTCAGCATATTCTTAAGTAACCTAGGAGTAGAGGAAGCTGACGGAGAGGCTCTGAATGTACGGATGTACGAGTAAGAAAGTCATGCTGTCTCTGTTTGAGAAGGACAGTACTTTCTGTTGAAACCTATTACGATGGGTTCTTAGTCTCCTGAAGCCAGTCCCCCAGGAATTGCTGGAACTTGGGTTAATTTCTTGTAAAAATAATTATCTAGTAGTAATTTCAGAGGTTGGCTGATATCTTTCATAAAGCTGTTGCCTGGCATCCAGAAAAAGGGTATGTGGGTGACTGAGTGTCAGTACTGTTCCCCACAACCCCCCCATCCTGGCTTGCAGCCAAGACTCTGTTGGGAGCGGCTGAAGGGTGTAGCGTACAGGTCGGACGTGAGCTGGTAGCCTCACACACACAGCGCGTTCTCCGGCAATGGATGGCGCTCGAGCTGCCGCCCTGATTACAGGCTGGGAAACCAGTCACCCTGGATGCAGCCTGTGATTAAGCACTCAGTGGCAGGCTGCACTGGCATTCGCAGCTCGGGCTTCCACAGCGAGGGACAGCCCAGAAAACTGCGTTTTGTGGCTGGAATACTATTGTGGTAAAAGGACACACGATAACTTCACTTGCAGAAAATCATTTATGGGATTTATAAAAGTAATTAAATGATGTAAACATGAAACTTTTCAAGGGTTCTTGGACTTAACCCATTGCAAAGAAAAGTGTCGACCTGTGCCTCCGTTTCTATCTCTTTCCTTCCTTATAAGACTTGGGGGGGGGCGGCAATAAACTGCATTAACACACTGATGCAAACTCTACTACAGTTCCAGAGGCAACTTCTGTCGTTTAGCTGGAAATTTGATGCATGCAGTAGCTTGGTGTCTGTGTTGTTTCACACCTCCAGGATTATGAGCTTGAATCCCACCTCTGCTATTGGCATGTGGCCTTTTCATCTTTTCTCTGTTTCCTCTGAGTACTCCAGTTTACTGCTGTAGTCCAAAGACATGCAGGGAGGTGAACTGGTATCTAAATTGCCATCACTGTTTGAACATGTTTTGCATGACCTGTAATGGACTGGTGTTCCATCCAGGGTGTACCCAGGCATTATGCCCTCTACTGCCTGGCATAGGCTTCTACTGCCTGGGATTGTGACCCCGTCCAGGATAAGTGGCTGGATGGTGGATGTATATATCTGAAACATGGTCATTCTGAGCATGCTCGGCCCTAGGAAATGTCAAATTCTGCCATGTTTCTTGAATCTTCTGTATTCTGACTGAAACGTATGTGCTCGTGCAATCTCACTGCGCATGAATTAACCACGTTTCTTGGCCAAGTAGGAAGGGGAGGGGGTCTAATGGCTCAAAAGCTAGAGCACATGTGAGCCCGTGAGTGTGCCTGCCAGTGTGGTGAATTCTGGGAATGGACCAGCCCTTCTGTGCCTCCACGCTGGGCCCTCCGCTCCAGAGGGAGGGCGCCATGCCGAGAAAAAGCAGGCGTACCCTGCCTTTCTGTCAAGGGTGATACATCAGGGCCGCTCCTGCAACACTGCTGATCAGCTTTTTCCAAGGTCTAGGACCATTTTAGCAATCAACTCTTATTTTCCTCTCGTCTCCAAAAGGCCTAAGGTTGTAATATCAATATTATTCGTCGTTTTCGGCTCTCATTTTATATTCCATAACCATTCATTTCAAATATACAGCCTGAGAGAATATTTCAGTCGAAGCCAATATTTTCTTACGGTCTCTTCGAATGTAAGTGATTTTCAATCATATTTGTTTGTTTATTGTGCTCTTTCTTAGCTAAGTGAGTATTTCTCAAATTATTTCAAAATTCCATTTTCAAACTTGCATTGCCCTGCTCCTCATTACCCTGCATCCAGGTCTCAGACACAGAACATTTTTTGTCCTGCTGTGCATGAATAATTATTGTTGAGAAAAAAACAGAAACATTATATTACATAAAAACCGAGAAGGTTGCTAAGCTAGCTCGTTTGCGTTTCCTGCTACAACAAATGAGGGAGAAGCAATCATCATAAAAAACTAGCTACTCAACGGTATCCAGTATAATGGGGACCTCGTAAGGTTGGCAGTTCACCTGAGCTAAATACCAAGTGCTCCAGAGACACGATCCAGATGCCCCTCCTGACACGGATTTACACCTCGGCCTTCCAGCGGCCTCAAAACTCATTGACAGTTTTATGGAGCCGTTAGCCCAGAGTGCGAGTGTGGAATCTGGGAATGGTCAATCAATTCGGGCCATGTTAGCCTGAACCTGTTGGCCATGGAAGGTGTAAACAGTCACCGTGGTAATTATTCTGATCTGTTCTCGCTGTCAAAGTGGGGAGTGAGTGGCTGGCTGCTGACTTTACGGACAGCCGGTGTGGTGAGTCACATCAAGTTCTCCCACCAGTACTGGTACCATTCAAGGCACCCAAAGTCACTGCCATCCACAGTCCTGCACTGACACGCCCCCCCACCGACCTTTATCCAACCTTCGACCTGCTTGCCTTGTCACAGCGGCATCTCCTGGTGATCCTCCTACATTTCAATCTGTCGTAGACCCCTCAATGCCAATTATTCATCTCCCGTATGGTAGGACATTGCATTTTCTGCCCAGATCAGTGGTTACCTCCCCTCTTCCTGTGTTCTCCTCTCTCCCCTCTGCTAAGAGGCCGATTCCTGGGTCCTAGTGCCCATTTCCAAAACAGTGTAGTGTCGCATTGCATTACAGCAATGCCTGGCAGAGGTCTTGCAGTGCTCTTTCCGTGAGTCCACCTCTGTGTTCTCTCACGCAGGTCTTCCTGTCCGTCTGTGTCATAATAAAGGCCCTCAAGCTCTGTTCCATCCACCCACTCGTGGTTCTCCAACTTGCCAGGCAGACCCACTGTCTGCGTCTGACCTCAAATTAAGGGCTCAATTTGAGTTGACAATATTAAATTATGGTAAAATTACACTCAAGTAAACACACTGTATGTATTGCTCTCTTTGAAAAGGTAGCCTTATTTTACTGGGAGGCAAGGCGACGAGACAGAAGTCATAATCTCGGAATAACTGAATAACATGACACTTTTTGTCACTAGGGCTAAACTTTCGGACGTCCAGGGGGACAGGCCGAATTTTCCAGCTCATTCATTTGTGTCCTTTGGATCTGGGCACCTCTCAGGTATTGTTCCACCAGAATCTGGCCGCCGGGGTTGATACTGGTAACGTAAATAGAAGAGCTGTGACTTGATTGGCAGGTTTGATTCTCCTAATACCCAACAGAGGATTGAGCTGGGAGGTCAGAGGCTCAGATTTATTTTGACAAGCTTACTTTATGCAGCATCTCGTGGGGAAATGGTTGCATTCACACGTGAAGAAAAAAAAAAAAAATGCATTGCTGTATTAACGACTAATGTTAAGACGGCTGAAGATGAGGTCAGGTTGATCCAGTTATAATTTGATTTAAAGGGTGCTTTTTTGTCCTCATATTGGCGTCTTTCTGTGTTTTTCATGTTTGTTTTGGTGCGGTGACTACAGACCATAAATGAACACTGAAAGACCTTCAGAGTGGAGGTAGAGCCAGTTTATGTATTAAGTAAAGCAACACAATACATGTTGGATGTGAGGAACTGCTGTCAACGATCAAGTGAATAGAGTAATGGTTGGTCACATCTCTAGTTTATATCTCCTAAACCTGTGTCTCTGGGGAATATAACAAAACACTGCAAGTTTTTAAGGCCACATCCACACTGCTGCATTTTCATTTGAAAATGCAGACTCTAATCGCTCTCCGATTGGATTGTGTTCACTATTGGCACGTTTCCACCACATGGTACCAGCTCGACAAGACTCAGCTCGACTGGGCCCGACTCGACTCTAACTCGCTTGGTGTTCCGTTTCCATCGCAGAAAGTTGGTGGTCATGACACTGCACGCAATTCCCATAACATCATCTTCAGCATGACAAACAGGAAAGAACAATGGATGATATGGAAGCGATTCTGTATTGGACTCTCGGTATGTGGCTATTTGTCACAGCAAGGTGACAACTTTTACTTCAGAAGAGGCTGACTGCAGCAAAACAAAACGCCGCTGAAAAACGGTG
>JAACJT020002167.1:0-12781 GCA_009936485.2 Gymnarchus niloticus
GAGGGGAGAGGAGGAGCGGGGGGGGGGTTAAGGACAATATTAGCCGTTTATGCAGTTGTATTACATAGCTGTTTTTTAATTATTCTCACAAATGAAAACACGAAAGACTTGGGTTTAATTGTCTGGAAGTGTTTGAGTGTTTGACGAACACATCGCTGTACCTACCATCAGTGCCATATCTCCAACCAATCCTCCAATAAAGGTAGGACTTCTGTAATCTGTGCTCTCGATGACTCCAGGACATGGCTGAATGCCAAAAAAAAAACAGGTGTGAATCTTCCCATAGTCCTCTGGTAAATGCAATGGAGGACTTTGCTACTGTCAACAAGGGAAAGACCACATACCAAGGAAACTTCTGTTTTCCCCCCAAAATCTAAGGACACATAAACCATCCCCCATTATGTTACTGTTCTGCAGTGAAAGGAATGCACAAGATGACAGTGGCTATTTGCTACCGTTAGACAACCCTATCCAGACACCACAAAACTGAACAGAAACTCACGGGAATTGTGATGGACTCGAAGAAGCCAGCACTAGGACAGGTCTCTCTGACCAGGGGCTCCATAACCTTTCCTAAAATTCCACAGCATTCAAACTGGAGGAGAGAACAAGCAGAAAAGATAAAGAGAAGGTTAGCATGTACAAAACCCAAAAGATCTCTGATACCTTCTCTACCGTTTCTAAAGTAGTATTTCTGGTTTCTTATCTAACAACTGAAATAATGTCTTTATACATACAACCACTTGGACAAAATACATATACGCCAGGCCATCTTGAGTGGATTCCACAGATACAATACATTATATACTTGGTGTATTACTCTAATATGTAAATAAGTCCAAATACATCTTAAATGGAAGGAAACCTATGTTCTACATAATTCATGCACTTGTATTTGACAGATTGCACTGGGGAAAGTGCTCTTCGGCACCGGCTAATTTCACAGCAGTTGGCTTTTGCTATGTTGCAAGTATCAGCAGAAAGCACAAGTTTCCATAATGTAGCCCAATTGTGTTTTCAATGCTGACGACTGCAACAGAGGGGCATCCATTCGTGCGACTAGATGCTGTACTGCATGAAGGCATCAAGTCCCAGCGACCCTGACCAGGATGAGTGGTTAGAAAATGAGTGGATGAAGGGGCCCGCTATTTACCATGCTGTGGAAGAAATTCAGCGTGATGCCCATGCTGGGGTCTCCGGCCTTGTTGACATACTGAAGGTATATGGTGCTATACGCCTCGGAGAGCACCTTGCCAACCTGCAGGTGATGACAGGTCACCGTGACAACACTTTTATAATATACCAATTGTACCTTCTGCTCTCCGCGTTGTTTTCCACAATCTGACTGCCCTTAATATTCATTGTTTCGACATAAATCTAACCTTCTCTGTCCAGCCTCAAACTGGACAGCAATGGAACTGCCCTCTGCATAGGTGATTTTGCATTCGCATCCCATACTGTTGGGACGGAAACATTGAAATTCCCAAACAATTTTAAAGGAAATCTATTTCATCATAACTATGCATTTTTATGCTTTGTTGTACTCTTTGCCTTTTGTTATATATTGGGTAGTGACCATGTAATGACCCCTCCACCTCACGCAAGCCAAATGCACAGTGGTCATTAGGTATAGCCTATCGGATACTGCAATGGCAAAGAGGCCTAACAAAATTGCTGACAGGTTTTTCTGTTTGAAGAGTAAATTGAACCCTAACAACCAATGACCAGCGACACATACACAAGCCCTGGTGATGGTGGGTGGAGACACAGGCGGTGCAAGAAGCTAACAACCCAAGTCCTGCTATCACGGCAGGTGGTGTTCTATACAGTTATGGCTTGGCTTCAACCGTGGATGGTATACTACTCACGCTTGTAAATCACTACAGCAATCTTATGGTGCTTTATAGTTCTGAAATGTTTATCATCATTTTGCTATCATTCTTATTATTATGACTTACTATTGCTGCAACCATAGTATTACTATAATTATATTGTCCAGTGGGATTATACTGTTGTTCAGAGCTAGTGATGGGACAAATTCGGATTCTATCTCATTTGTCCCATCAATACTGCAATGCTATCGCCAGCATTGATTGGTTACTGCAGGATTCTCCCACCCACCACAGGTTTTAATGCCTCATTTGTCCCATCGCTACTCAGAGCATACAGCTACACTGCAGTATTTTTTTTTTTACCATACCTGTAAGGCACTATCTTTATACACCTTTACATTGATCTTTTCTTTTTTATATGGATATTAAACTTTATGAGTCTGTTATATTTAACATTTATACTATAGCTTTTTACTGCTTTATATTTGCCATATGGCTTAGGGAGTTTCACAGAGTTTTGTTGTAGGTGTACAATGACAAAGGCATTCTATGCTATGGAAGTAAGCTGTCATAACTTCTTGTACATATAAGCGATTTGTATCAATCTGTACATGTGACATTAATTAGCTGTAGGCGCTGTCATTGTCCTCTCACTACTCCTGTCCCTTGCACCCCGTGTTTGAAAAGTGTAAAGTCTCCACTGCCTCACAATTTGGTAAATTAGTGATGTTGTTTTTTTTTCCCTTGACTGTCCACATTTCTAATGTCCCAACCATGAAATCCTGTTACACTTTGGAGCCATGCCATTGCTTAAATTCTTCAGTACTTCTTATATTTGTCTGCTCTATGCTTTTTTCATTCCCTCTCACTTGTTTTCTTGCCTACTCACCTGCTTACTTTGTGTGATAAAGAAGGTCCCAGCTGCAACCTCAGCGAAAAACATGAAGGTCAAGAGAAGGGCGAACTGAAAATGACAATGGTAAACGCATTCACCTGCATGTTTGTGGTCAGACGGTCTTATCCTGAGTGATGCGTGCAACCAGAATGGGGAAAAAGTAATGCATTTAATCCTTCAGTAATGAATACAGACAAAAGCATTCACACTTCTCCTCCATGGAACTAACAGGCCAGCAGTCAGGCACATTAAAAATAAAAAACTAAAAGGTGAATGGGAAGTAGTAGTTTGCAAAAGGAAATCTGCTGTCTTAGTCATTGTCTAAATGGCCACAAAAAAAAGCAAACGTGAGGGAAAGCAGGTGAACTTAAACAATTCTGCAAGATGACCAATGGAAGATCTCTCCAGAATATGGTGGTGGTGTCTGATATTTAAACTCAAGTCATGCATTTCCAAAGAAACGTCAAACTGTGGTGCAGTTTAGCGGCGCACTTATGTGGCGGTGTCTAAAAAGTGTCCAGAATAACATGCATTTATTTTTTCTTACCACACTCAATGAAGTTTTGTTCTCGGTGCTGGAGCCATAGATCCCAAATAAAGCAGTCAACAGCATCAGTGTGCCGGACGCTATCAAAACGGCTACCACTGACAAAAAGAAGTGGAAAAGACTCAGATTAATTTTTTCTTTTAACATGATTGAAAGCCATTTAAACCAGTTGTATTTCAGCGATCTAAAATTCTTAAAAGTTCATGTAAATTATTTGCCATTAACTAGAAACGCCCCAAAATATAAGCCCCCGTACCAGAATGCTTTTGCGGTTCAGACTCTTAAACACTTCCTGCACCTGCCTCTCACAAGTGTCTCTTGCATATGATGCCCTGATGAGGGCAGCATGCAACCACAAAACTTCCTGATAGTGGAAATAATTAGCTCATCCAAATGGCTTCATCTCTCTAATGTTGAAGAAACATTTCAATACAAATTTGTGGAAAAATATAAATTTTGTCTTCATGGACACTGGTTCCTAAAATGGCTTATGACTTTGCTGGCTTTCTTCCTACTGCCTACAGCTTAATGAACTACAAGCAGCCCAACCATGGATATGAGAATGATCTGATTACAGAACAGGTTACCAATGATGAATGCCTCTGTGTTGAGATCGACATTAAAGAATCCTTTCGTCTGAGAGCTGAATCTCAGCCACAGCCCCAACGCCAACATTGCAAAGCCAAAAATCTGTGAAAGAGCAAGACGGTTGTTAATATCAAAGAGTCTTCCTGTTTTTTCATCCTGGTTTGTCCAGTTCTCCGTGTCGGAGTCCATCTTGCATACATCACTTTCTGGTGCTGCCCATCCAGTCCAGTAACCTGTACCAGAGGTTGAACACCAACCATTAGCTTTATAAGGTGGTATATTGTGCATTTCCTAGAACTGTGGTTCTCATCTTTTTTTGAGCACTGTACCCCCATCACATTTTGATCATCTTCACGGACCCCCACCACCCTGTCCCTGACCCACATATATAAAAAGAGTGACCAGATTTTTCCCAAAACGCAACACTTGTGTAGCATGTGCTTAAATGTGCATGCACTGGTGGTCATCCATGTCTGACTTTTCGTTGTGCGTGACTGAAAAACTGCTTTTGCAACGAGGCCATAAAGCTTCAGTCACATCAATTGTATTTTGTCCTGAGAAAAGCGAATGCTTGCTGCAACCCCTGATTAGAAATGCTTTTCTTTTTGGCATTGCTGTGCTGAGATTCACTGAATAAGTTAGAATGTCTGTGTCCTTCATATCTTTTTTTCTCCCCAATTGCAGATGAAAATGCCACATCCACATCGTCTAGGAATATATAGGACCAATTGTGGTTGACACCTGTGATTGACAACTGCACAAAGCGATGGTATGTACTGAAAAATGATTTCAGCAATTTCTCAAGATACAGCATGAAATCAGGTTGTCCTGGTCAAACTGGAACATCTGGTCACTCTACACATACACAAACAGACACAGAGATAGTCTGAGGGCACACTGACATAAACACATCCAAAACAACACAACTTACCAATGTGGCAATAACCCCTGAAATCTGAACTGCTAAAAAAGTCCACAACATAATTTTGATTATTTTTATTAACTTGTTCACATTTTGCATTTAGGACATTAATGGGCACACAAAATATTTTTTACAAGTTTCTTGAACATTCATATCATTTTGTATTTTTAAAAGTATTCCATGGACCCCCTGCAATTATACCAAAGAGCACTAGGGGTCCGGGGCCACGTACTTGAGAAACATTGATCTATTACGCTGTGCGTGTCTATGGGAATTAGAAAAACATCTCAGCTTTAGTTAACGCAACTGTACGTCCGCAGTTCCCTAACATCACTTTATAAACCAAACGTTCTTACTGCCAGTTTACAGACATTCACGTGCCTGCTGTAAGAAGCGCAAAATTTTATACATATTAATAAAACTACACGTCAAGTTTCCCTTATTAAAATTGTGCGACGTTTGCATGTCCGGTTCTAAAAACGCATCTCGGGTATAATGTGAGCAAATGGGAGTTTAATAAAGGTGTTTACTGACTCAGCCAGAACAGGATATCTTTGTAATTAGTTAAACTTCCTCGTGCCGATGGATGGTAAGTCGACCCTCAACGAGCTCATAACCATGCATGCAGCGCCAGAAAGCCAGAATTGATCAAAATACCCAACCCAATGGTTGAATTAATAATATGTATTACAAAGAATTATTAGTTTTAGTAATTATAGCAGAGGTATGAAAATAAAACACTATAACAATGGAAATATAAAATACGTATGTAATACTTACGCCCAAGATGATATTGACGAGAATGAGAATACATTTACACAGCTGGGAGCATCCGTCGAGTGCCATATTCGCTATTTTCGCTTGATCTGGTTATCTACCTTCTTCTCCGTACCGTGAAAAATCAATACAATAATAGTTAAATAAGATGAGAAATATTACAGGTATGTATTACCAATTTCCTAACCTCGCTCACTTTTATACTCCGTTATACTCACCGCTGTTTCCTCTACTCAGAATGCAGCGCTATTTTGTCCTTTCTTATGCTCAGCCTGTAACCCAAGCGTGCAAATCCATTGGCCGAATATTGAATGATAAACACCACCTTTTCCAGTAAAATGAAACCGGAAATTTACTTTCGTTTTAGGAAAACCGAAGGTAAGTGATTCTGCGGCTTGTCGCAATTTCAAGTGAGACCACGTGATTAACATTCTAAATTTTAATATCCATATAAATTTTAAACAAATTTAAGAATAACTAAATAATCACGGGTGGGGGGCACTGGGGCTCAGTGGTTAACATTGTTCTCTCACACCTCCAGGGTTGGAGGATTGAATCCCACCCCTCTTCTGTGTGTGTGGAGCTTACATGTTCTCCCCACACTTTGGAGGTTTTCTCCCGGTACTCTGGTTTCCTCCCACAGTTCAAAGAGTAAGGGTAAATGGCATTGTGTGAGTGCATGTGTGACTGTGCCCTGCAATGAGTTGGCCCCTGCATCCAGGGTGTCCCACATCTTGGGCCCTAAGCTGCCTGGGATAGGCTGCAGGTGATCCAGCACAGGATAAGTGGTTTAGAAGATGGATGGAAATAATCTGTGTACTGTAATCTTGTACCCTATGCTTTCTATGATGGGCTTCAGGTCCTGCCATGACTGTAGCCAAGATAAGTGGTTTGAAGATGGATAGATGTAAAAGTTTCCCTATAGTTGTTATAATTCAGACAAATGGCAATCCAGTCAGAACACTTTCCTTTAAAGATACATTGTTTTGAGATTTACATGAATTACCACAGTCATATATTAGATAGAAATACTTTATTGATGTTAAGCAGAGTATTCATCCATCCAAAATGTAACATCTTATTCACAGTCAGGGTCACTTGCGACACACAAAGAGCATGCAAATTCCACAAACCCAGGGGCAGAGTGGGATTTGAACACCTGAACCTGAATCAAACTTTTCCACATTTTTAAATTATTACTTATTGCATCTGTAGGAGCCTAGATACGTTAGATTGATCATTTGTTGATTATAGACACATTCTTCATCACCCTGGTGATAGGATTGATAATTTATTAGTCATTATCGCATTCTTCATCACCTTGGTGATGGGATCCTAAGAGTATATTTCTAGTAATTGACAGCCAGTTAGAGAAAAGTCCATTGTAAACTGGAAGATACGTACAACATAGGAAGGAGGGAGCCACACGGTCTTTTGACCCTCGTCTCTCTCTTATATCTTGTATGGAACTTAAAATTCTTGGATATAAAGGAAAATAGTAAGATCATCGAGTGGTCTCTTGGATCATTATTTTTTAAACCAGTTGGGAGAGAGTGAAGCGTCAACCTAAGGCTTCTTCACAATTGAAACCTATAGCATCTTTAGGTGCAGGTGGTATGGTGGCTGGCACTGTTGCTTCACACCTCCGTAGTTTGGGATTTAAATCCCAGCTCCACTCTGTGCACTTGGAGTTTGCATGCTCTCTCTGTGTTGAGTGGGTGTCCTTCACCAGTCAAAGATGTGCAGTTGCATGAACTGTCTAAATTGCCCATTGTGTTTGTGTATGTAGAATTCCTGAGATTGACTGGCATCGTCTCTAAAGGCTATGCCAGCCTTGTGCTCTGGGCTGCATGCAAGAGGCTCTTGGCTCTGGATAAGCAGTAGAAGAATGGATGGATTTTTGAGTGGGCATGGTAGTATAGTCAATTGCAAACTAGCCATTATACCTTTATTGCTCCTAGTGTGATCATGTATGTGCCTAGGAACAAACTGACATTCCAGTAAGGCTGTTCCCTCCTTTGTGCCCTGAGCCTCCTAGGATAGGCTCCTGGAGCCTCATTTACCAATGGTGCATTACACCCAGATTTGTGTGTATACAGTGCGTATGATCATTTCTATGCAAAGTGTGAGATTTATCAAAATGATCATAAACTGAAGAATTTGCATAAATTTACGCATAGGTTTGATCACGTGTGCAATTACCAAGTGGTAGAATAGGGAAACTGTAAGTGACTCATCAGAATAGCGCTCTTAATTCATTCATGTGATCTAAATGTAATCACAATTGACTTTAAGTAGAAACATGCATGCAACGTGTATTCAATGTCATATCATTTACCCAATAGTATCTTGCCATCTGTATGCCTGTATGATGGCCCAGCTTCCACTATGATGAGAATATTGTCACTGTCCCTTCCTTCCTTTATAATGCATGGTAGCAATGTTTCACCAATAACAATGGTAATGCAACCATCTAAGCTAGTTCCCTTTGTCCTCCCTCATTTGCAACAATGTCCCACTTATACACGCTTCTTGGCTGACACTTTGGAGGTGAAACCATTTTTTTTTCACCTTAGACATAGTCCTCTGCTCAGATGAAGCTGCATTAATGCCATTTGTAATGCCAGACTTAGGGTTGCCATTTTCAAGCTGAAGAAATACAAGACGCCACCAATAAAACAGGATGCCGGTAAATTTTTTCAGCTCAAAACTCTGAAAAACACTATATGAGGCAGTATGCCCTAGCAGGACAAGCCAGGCACCCTCCAGACCACGACTGCCTTTTGATAAATCTCACACTTTGTGTAGAACTGATCGTATGCACGGTACACACACAAATCATTGCGTATGCACTTTTGATAAATGAGGCCCCTGGTCTGTAGAGCTGGCATGTTTCTGTGGGGTTCTTCCATAATCCGAACATATGGTTTATCTGCATAGGACTCCAAATATTCCGTTGTGTGTGATTGTGCACTATGTAATGGGCTGGAATCCCATTGAGTCTGTTCTCCTGCCTTGTTTTCTATGATGCCTGGAATTGGCTCCAGACCCAAACACAACCTTTTACATAAGTTGCTGGAAGAGGCCTTAAAAGGAGATGGAGCCAGTGACAAGCCGCACCCTCTGACACTCGACATTACATTTCATGATCATTTTTAGGTGCATGTCAACTGACAAAACAAAGCTTAAAAAACATAATTATTATACAGTGTAATTTATTAGCAGTTAAAAGCTCCCAGATCAATCAAGTAACTAAATTGTGGATTTATCCTAATTTAGCTGAACGGATATTTTTACTCTGCCACCAATGCCAACAAATGGATGTCCTTGAGTTTGTACTGGTGAAATACTAAAATATAATACGGAATAACTTTAATAGCTGTTATACTATTATTTCGTTAGTAATGATTTGAGGTTCTGGATCATATGCTTTCCAAGACTTCCTGCTGCGATTTCACTAAATAATAATAATAGCAGCAAGATATGACGCCGTGGTGAACTGTGACTTACTGACATTTTGTGGCGTGCCCTCTACTGAACGTTGCAGCTCATGTCCACTAGGCGTCGCTCCCGCACCACAAAGACAACGGCGCCTCTGCAGTTCGTCACTGCACTGAATCACGCAGATTTGGTCATTCGGCTTTGTTTCCATTACCTGCTATGTGGGATTATTCATTTCCTTTCAGTATTGCTTGCGGTATTCCCCTCCTGTCTCCCTACTAGCTAGTCCATTTCCAAAAGGAGTAAACCGCCTCCTTTCCTTGACTGGCCCTCTGCACCACTCTCCGCTAACTCGTTTTTTCTTTTTGCCCCTCCCCCTCTCCTGTTAGCAATATTAGCTGTATCTTTGGCGTTTTGATTATATAATTTCATGCCTGATGTGTTGGGCTAGAGCAAAGCAGAGTTAATGAAAACGATAGAAAAAGCCAATGGATGCAGAGATTACGTGACTAGATAAATATATCTGAAGTCTCGCCTGGAAAATAAATACAAAAGAGGCACGCAGTCACCGGACAAAACATATTTGATACATTAAAAATTGGATACATTTGTCACGTGCCGGCCAGTGGTGTAATTTGAAATCTTGTTATCTGAGTGACCCGTCACGTATCCCTTAACTCAATGTGCGAATCTGAAGAGAAACCGTACTCTTGTGACTTCACGCATGTCGGTGTGTGTTAAGGCGAAACAAGAGGGGGGGGAGGACAGGAGGACATCTGGGGGTGGGAGAAGGAGGGCATTCAGGCACTCGGTAGAGACCGAGTCGTTCTCCTACCAGCTAGAGCACACGCCGCAAGAATACACGGAACGGATTGGGAAAGGAAAAGACGGGGCATAAGAAAGAAAGAAAGGAAGGAAGGAAGGAAGGAGGAGGTCGTCAGATGGGCTGTTTATACTGGAATAGCTTTTCGTACGAAAGAAGAAAGGAACCCTATCAAATAACAGGATTCAGATGGTGTTCATAGACAGCGAAATATCCATTAAGAGAAGCCGATCTGGATTGTTTTCCGAGGCTGTCTTGTGGATTTAAAATGTGTTTCAAAGGATAGTCCACGTTACACGACCGATGAACGGCGAATGAGGGCCATTTATGTATAATCGCACGCCGGGTATATCGCCATGGTATTTTTCCCCCCTCTTGTCCCGTTAATAAGTAGCAATTTGTGAATGTATTTAAACATTTTCTAAAAATAGAAAACATAGAAAAAAATGTTCTTGCAAATGTGATACGCTTTGCGGCTTGTCTTTTTTGTACACAACGGAATAGTTGGCGAAAGATTTGACATAATATACTGTATAACTTCATGTAGGCTACCTAATATATACTGAAGTATGCAACACGGTAGGGTGTTTTGGGTATAGTAGTATATGTGATCCTTACGGTTTCACCACCGCGAATTTATGAAGCTTTTCGCTTAAATTTAATAAGGCCTATTAGGAAATAACGTGGGCCAGAGTTTGTATTTTAAAATCGGCTTCGTTGTCATAATATTCCGATCTCCTTTTAAATGTTTTAGTTGAATGTATTTTGGCGTCGCTTCTCGGCGTATCTCGCTGCCCGTTTTGGAATCACGCAAATAGCCATAAGCAAATCCCGCCCGCTGCCGATCGATACCTTCTACCTTCTCTTCCAGCGTTAATATTTATTCGTTGCCCTTCTCACACTTTGGGGAATAAACGGCTTTCGTGTTGTTAAATATTTGTCGTTATCGGTCTGTCTTTGTCGTGTAAAGGGAAGGCCAGCTGTGCTGAGCTTAGATAGCGTTCCACACATTCAAGGGAGGGCTGCATACAAAGGGGCAAGAAGGCAAGAGAGAGGTACACGACATATATACACATCGGGGGGGACACTATCGTTCAATGTTAATGTCGACCGACGTCGCATCAGTCCTATTACCCATATCACGGGGAATAATGGACCGAGAAAGGGATGTTGACAATGCACCCGGAGGTCACGCCAACCCGGCCGGAGGATCAGCGGCAGTTAGAGGGATGAAAAGAGGAGACCCGGAGCCTGACGGACAAACCAGCGCAGTCTCTTTGCCTGAGTTGGCCGGGGCTGAATGCAAGCGACCAAGGATAGACGGCTCTGGGGGTGTCGCCGAGATCGGACAGGTAAGCGGATGCATTTGGGATCTGTTTGTTCTCCATGTGCCTTAGGGTTAAAGACGAGGCGTGTGAAGCGTTTTATCACAGCCCCCGGATATTTGAAGAAAATGTCTCCAAAGGACCGACTTCTCATGTGTTAAACTGCCTCTTCAATACAAGGCTGCACAACCCATTGTACAAAATACGCATTTGTTTCATTGATTTTTTACGACAGATTGACCCATTTAAAAAATGATACAAAGCAGAGGAACAGGATAATTCGGGGTGTCTTTTTCGGACCGGGTGTTGTCTGCGCACATATATTTGACCTGTAGTAGGGATGCGTATAAATCTGGTGGTGACTGAATGATGAAGGTGGGATATGGGAGGAAACTGTCTTAACGTCTCGATTAAGCTCGGAGAAAAACGTGCAGCTACCGGGAACTCTCTTCTCAAGTCGCAGTAGCCATGCTCCAGTTTATGACTGTACCCAAACGAAACAAAGGTAATCTGATATTCCCTACCCCTGTATGTCAGAGACCAAAACCAATTACACCCTTTTCTCAGTCGGCGTGTGTGTGTGTGTGTGTGTGTGTGTGTTTTTGTGTGTATATGTATACATGTAGGCACTGATAAGCCAATGTAAGAATTAATTTGGGCAGCCATTGAATTCTGTAAATAAAATAACAACGGGAAGGACCTGGATCTTACTTTAGAACCGAAGTGCTTCACTTGTGATGAACAAAAGTCGAAATTTTAAATATCTCTGATAAATCCAAGCGGCGTTTAAAATCATTTGATCTGAATTTTATGTAGGTGAAAGAAGATGGGGAGAAGAGGTGCGTGGGACACAACGTTAGGGGGAGGGGTCTAAACGGGAGAAACAAAGAGCAGACGGCATCCCATTCTTGGTACAAAAGCTGCGAGGGATTTGGGAATAACCCAGAGCCAGTAACCTGGAGCTGGAAACCTGAGCTTCACCACTGTAGTCCCACAGCTGTTGCTAAAGGCCCAGGTCATTTGTACCTACTATGCAGCAAAACAGACCATTGCATGATTCCTGTTGTTGTTGACTTGGATCGCCCATGTCTTCTTTGTTGGACGGCACTTCTGTGGAGTCACTAGACCCGGTTCAAGTGACAGTTACAGGTAGGAACTGCCTGTAAAACGCACGTGGTGGACACACGGGCCCGTAGCTGGGGGACCCAGTGTGAAGGAGGTTGTGTACAGATGGTAAGAGAATGGCAACAATGAAGAAGAGCGGGGGGGTAGTTCAGGTCACTTTTGCCGGTTGAGTGCTGTACTGGAAGCCCTTGCTTGGGGACAGACGGATGGACTGGTGACCCACTGGGGCTTGAGAAGGAACCAGGTGGAAGGGGTATATAGGGCCAAATGGTAAGGACGGTCTCCATAGCACTGTTCCTTATGCCTCCTCCCTGTAAAGCGCCCCCTCCCCCTCCCCCCCCCTCCCCATCCCCCCCCCCGCTCACCCCCCCCCCCCCCCCCCAATTCCTGAACTTCCCCAACACCCCCCCCCCCGCCCGGGGCTTTACAGTGGTTTTGCCCAAAGCACCAAGTAAACCAAAACCACCATTGCCATCTCAACACTAAAATGAAGGTTCAGTGAGCTT
>JAACJT020002169.1:0-12778 GCA_009936485.2 Gymnarchus niloticus
GGGGGGTGAAAGTATGGGGAGGGGTAAGTTGATAAACGTGAGGATGAGGATTAAACAACTAGAGTCACACAAGCACCATTCGTCTATGATAAATCCCTACACTTATTTTTCTAAGACAGATATATGTTCTCTGTTTTTACACTTTTACCAATTCATTTTTTTAACCATTGGTCAGGGTCACAGGAGGGCCTGGAGCAAATCCTGGGCAGCATAGGCTACAAGGCAGAGCTGCACCCTGGACAGGATGCTAGTCCATTACACTGCATATACATTACAGGCAATTTAGAGACACCAATTAGCATAGCAGTCTTTGGACTGCAAAAGGAAACTGGAGTACCCAGAGGAAACCCATGAGACGGGGAACATGGAGACTCCACACACACAAAGTGGAGGTGGGAATCAAACCCCCAACCCTGGAGTGGTGACGTAACAGTGCTCCCCACCAAACCACCACACCGCCCTGCTGCCATTGGTTTTTTGCATTTTTTAACTGTTCAGCTTTAAGTTAAACATGCCAAAGGATAAATAAATAAACTTAGGACAACACACTTACATCGAAGAAATTTCAGCTTGTCCCCAGTACTCTTTGTCTTGTGCATTAACGTCTGGACCTGCCTGGCGTCCGGCCCGCTAGTCAGTCCTGAAATCGGGAGGGAATCCAAAGACAGTGAGTGCTGTTGGTCGGAGGACAAGATTTCGGAGCAGCCGGCTCAGGGTTCCACTTGCCCTTCGTGATGCGCTGTTCCATCGGTTTCTTCAGAATGGTCTTCAGGGCTTTGTGGAAGCTGCTGATGTAACCGCGCAGAGGGTCAAAGTTCAGGGGCACCACGTGGATGCGCTCGCCAGCCTGCTGGTGAACCTGCATGTCGGCTTCAGCCATGGTGAAATCCTGTGTATGGGGGAGATTTTATTACATTTTTAATTTATCACATTGGCAGCCAGTGACCTCACGCCACCTGGGGTTCAGTTCCCACCTCTGTTCTGTGTATGTTTCCTCTGGATGTTCCAGTTTCCGCTAGAGATCTAAAGACAGGCTAACAGGCATTTAGAAATTGCCAATAGTGCGTAACTGTGTGACTCTGTGTGTTTGTGTGTTTGGACTGGCATCCCTTGCTGGGTGTACCCCTGCTTTGTGCCCAATGTAGGCTTGCTGTGCAGGATACCCTCCAGGAACTTGTACAACCCTGTACTGGACAAGAGGATGGACGGAAGGATGGATGGACGGCCAGTGGCCTGGAAAAGGGTTTTTTAATTGTTTTAAGTTTGACTGTAGTCAGATTATTATTATCAGATTATTATTATAGTATTAGATCTGTATATCTAAAACAGGAAATGGTTACCTTTAAGAGTTGCACATCATCGTCTTCTTTGTAGATCTCCTGTACCCGCAAAGCGAAGTCATCAGAGGCCTGGATGTGCTCACGGCAAGTCTGCACCTGCTCCCTATACACCTGCAGCACCGCCTGGCTCTGAGCTTCTAGCAGATCCTTAGCCGCCCTCTCTTCGTCATCCAGCAGGAGGCGCATTTCTGTGAACTGCTGTGTTAGCCAGGCACTGCAGTCTCTCACCAAGACCTGAGAGGTTCAAAAGCATGGGATGACCGGTGTTTAAGTACAAGCACTGGCCAAAGCTCAAATAATTTATTTATTGAAATATTAAAGTGACAGAAAACAAATAATTTTCTGTCAATCACATTAAGTTAATTACATTAATTAAAGAATTTCCCACCCAGAATCAATAAAGTATGTATGTATGTATCTATCTAATTACATGTATGGAAACCAAGGACAATAGAAAGACATTATGGTTACCTACTTCAGTAATTACTGGACAAACATTTTATTGTGATTATTATTAATGATATCATTATTATATCAATATAATGTAGGATATTATTATATTCTGACAGTGACATTGCATACACAATATATACATTTCTCTTTTACTGGTTTCTAGTTCAACACCACATCCAGCTGTCTCTGTTAAAGGCAGCTGGATCGTACAGGTATGTGTCTCTATGTAGCATTCGTACAAATGCCAGCAGTTGTCTGTGTGCCAGTCCAGCAAGTGTTCCCAAGTGGCGCAAGCCTGTGGGATAACTAAACCAGACATTTACAAGATCTAATGGCACGAAGCTGCCGCTTTCCTGAAATCGTCCCTCACGAGGGAAAGAAGGTGATCGAGGTCTATAGGACGAGCCGCCAGCTCGGGTTCCACGTTCAGTTAAACGAAACTAAAAGCGTCTGGCGGTTTGCTACCTTCAGCTCTTCCGAAGCTTTCTGAAACTGGTTGATGTTGGTGTTCTCCTGCTTGTTCTTGCAGCTGAGTCTGTTTAGGCAGATCTTCATGAGATTCTGTGGTTTGTGGCAGTTAGAGAAAAACAAATTCATTGTCCTAATTTAATGACATTATTTTGAGAACCTCCGGATTCTCTCAGAAATTTATAAACATAATATTTTGAAGGTGCCTTAATTTAAACATACAAAATTATTGTAGTTATATATAGAAATCATATATATATATATATATATATATAGTTTATATAGTTTATATAGAGAGAGTATAAATACATACACAAAGAGCACAACAGTGACTAACAAAACTCACTTTTTTTTTAACATTTATAAAATTTGATCTTTTCATGCAGCTCCCAGATCCTTCATTTCCACAACTAATTTTCGTCTTTCTTTTCATTGCTATTTAGCTCTTATTTTGTGACGTTTCCAGACCACTGTGACGCCTGACTACTGCATTAAATGTGTTGCCCTAACCCTTGTGGGAACATGCTATTTACCCTCCTCGTGCCACTCAATCCCTTACTGGTGACATTGAACTGGCTTGGAATTTTTTTAATGATAGTTTTGTTGACATTATAAATAAACATGCCCCACTTTGCAAGCTTCGAATTAAAGGGTGGGATAATCCGTGGTTTACGGCTGAGCTTGCAAGTTGGCACCATAAAAGATGGCTTAGGATAAAGCAAGATGGACAGCTTGTGAGGCTGACCAGCTCCTTTTTAGACTGTTGAAAAATAAACTTGCTTCTCTTCAGAGACGAGCCAAGGCTGACTTTTACTGCTCCATCACAACAGAGAACCTAAAGAATCCTAGAAAAAGATCAAATCATTATCTTATCAGAACACTGTATTTGGCCTTCCTTCCAGTACAGTCAAAGATGATCAGGTTATATCTGAAATGCTTGACATTTTAGCTGTTTTAATAAACATTTTATCACATCATGGCTCTTGTTTAATTCTGTCAACCGAATTGTTGATTCTGTAAGCGGTGACTATATTTTCAAAGCACTGAAAAATCTGAGCCCTCAAAAACCAGTTGAGCCAGATAATCTACAACCAGTCTCTTTAAAAATGAGCTGCAGATTTTACCGCTGAACCCTTAAGAGAAATTTTAAATCTTCCCCTCATTACAGAAAAAATTCCTAGGATATGGAAGGCTGCTCATGTTATGCCTATATTGAAAGCTGGAAATCCTACGCTGCTAAATAATTACAGGTCAATCTTTAAACTTTCTGTTATTGCTAAAGTGATGGAAATCTCAGTTAGCAAACAAGTAAAGAAGTATTTGAACATGCATTCAAAACTTTGTAAATATAAATCAAGGTTCATACAAAAAAAAAAAAAAAAGGCACTATTACTGCTGCCATAAAAGTTGAAATGACAACTGAAGCTCTAGAAAATGGAGTAGACAGGTCTCAGGCCCACCAGTCACAGGGCCTTATCAGTTTCTGAGGTCCCTCCGGGTTCAGTGTTGGGCCCTCTCCTGTTCTTAATTCATCTTCCCATTTTTATGGTGATGATATTGTTATATATTGCATTTAAACTACATTTAATGGGGCCTTTGAGTATTTACAAAATTCTTTTAATTGACGGCAAGTTCAGTTTTACCATCTGAAGCTTGTTTCAAATACAGAAAAAAAATCAAACTTATGATTTTCTCTAATGGATTAGAGTTTGATCAGAGAATTGTTACTACTCAAGGACATCAAATTCAGGTCATTTCTATTTTTAAGTACCTAGGATTCTTAATTGATAATTAGCTTTCCTTTAAGCCACATATACAGAATTTGGCAAAAAATTTTAAAAATAAAGCTGGGTTTTTATTTTACAAGCAAAGGTTGCTTTTCATTTTCTGTTAGACGGAGATTGGTAGAAGCTACTTTTTTTGCTTGTTCTTCATTAAGGCGATCTGCTGTATATGAATGTGTCCGATAACTGCCTTCAAATGTTGGACCCTGTTTATCATGGAGCCTTAAAGGTAAATAGTAACTGTAGACTGTATATGTTCCATTGTGTATTGTATTCTAGAGGTGGTTATTGGTATATTTTCATTTATTAAGTAATTTTAGGTAGATTTCCCTGTTACTTAACTCCTCCTATGTTACAGAAAAAGAGAGATTATGAATTGAGATCACAGGACTATTTTCTTATGTCTGTCCCTAAAGTTCAGACTGAAGTGGGCAAAAAAGCTTTCATTTTTTCTGCACTTGCTGCCTGGAATGGTCTGCGAAAATAACAAACACACAGATTTGGTTACTTCAAATCATTTAAAACTATTCTAAGGTTCATGGAATCTAAGTCTTTGGCATGGAACTTTTATAATCGAGTGTGTGCATAACTCAGATACTTTTTTAAATGATTATATATGGAAATTTTAGCTTGGTAGTCCTTGTGTGATGTGATCTTTTTAATAAATGCGTCGTCTGAAGTGTTTAATTTTTTATTTTTCTATTTGATACTTTTTATTACTACCTTTCTTGACGATGTCTCTTGAAAACAGATAAATCTCAGTGGCACTAACCTGGTTGAATAAAGGGTCAATAATAATAATAATAATAATAATAATAAATAATAATGAAACAGAAGGGGAGCTTACCCGCTTCACCGGAGCCTCCTTATCCACGAGGCTTACTCGGTGTCCTTGGTGCCGACCCAGGACTGGGCAGATGCTGCACACACAGAGCCGACAATCACGGCAGAATATCTCCAGGGCCTTTCCATGCTCTGCACAGCAACGCGCGCTCAGATCCGCGGCGGGTTCTGCCAGCCGGTGTCCGCGGAACACCTCTGACGACAGATGTGGCTGCAGGTGCACCTCACAGAAGGAGGCCAGGCAGGTGAGGCAAGTCTTGGATGCCAAAGAGCACTCCCCCAGGCAGAAGTCACACAGGATGCCCAACTTGGAAGCTCCCTGGGGTGACATGTTGGGGGGCAACGAGACGTTCAGGCACACTGGGCAGCCGTGATCCAATCTGGGCACCTGGCACCACACCTGTTCGATACAGCGCAGGCAGAAGGGGTGCCAGCAAGACAACATGACAGGCACATTGCATGGCTCCTGACACACCCCACATGTAGGCTCTGACACAGCTGGACCCTCAGCCATCTTCACCGTCTATCCCACACTCCCTCCACCTTAAGCGCCACTTCTGCAACCAAAACAACAGACAAGGAAGTAATCTGTACGCGGAACCACTTTCAGTCTCAGTAACAATGCATAAAAACATAATCAACTGATTATCAAGCATACTCCTTCTATTTCGGTAGTATTATATTTTTGACACAGACAATATTGCATTAGTAATTTCTTGACATGGAAAACTAACAGCCACTTCAGTATCTATTGTATTTAAACGTCTGCAGACAAAAGAAATACGGTCTTCGCTGCCGTCGGTTATAAGTACTTCTCATTTTGTACTGGGAAATGCTTAGCTTTATTCCTTAATCGCGGTTTGTTACTTATTATGACATTTATTTGATCAATCTTTATGTTTATTATATAATTCTTACAACGCGCTTTTTCGCGTCAAAGTGAATATACTGTGTAAAATAACCCGTAATCAGAGCCTACTGACCTTAGTAAGTTGAATAAGGTGGACAGCCCCCGGTACTCCGTGCAATGGCAGGTCCGAGAACGCTGCTGCCAGGCTGGGATGAACTTTAACCGTAGACTCGCCCGTACTTTCCTGGGTTCCTGGTTCCTGCTTGACACACGGATATATCCACGGATGGAGAAGTGGCTAGGAGCGTAGACTTGTGATTTAAAATTAAAGTTATGTTTTATGATTTAAAAATACAGAATATGCGGTCTTCATCAGGTTTTGAGAGATTTGACAAAAACAAAAGCATTGCACAACCTGGGGATTTCACTACATTGAACAACGGGGGGCTGCTTAGAAAGCAAAGGAGATTCTTAAATACCTATTGTTTCATTCACGGTTCCCGACCCCAACCCAATCCCGGTGATTTCAGTTGGTTTCGGTATAAATGATTAAATAATTTGTCTTATTTATCCACAGAGCTGTCCTGAAGCCCGAGAGTAAGCATAGAGCTCCACTGTAATTAAAACACTGTCTCTCCTTCCTGTTCCAGTCTGATGTCTAGCTGATTCTGAAAGTAAAAGAATACGGAGAAAACTCGGATGCCAACGACGACCACGACGCAGAGTGGCAATTTAGTTTAACTATGGTCTGCTTCGGTTTTCAGAGATGCTGGAGAAGTGTTTCGCTTTGCCGGTATTAGCTATATAATTTCCATCATCTAAAACTCCTAAATTGTTTTCAGAGTATCTAGAACACCAAATTGTATCATCATGTAAATTCCGACGAGTGAGCAGATTGCTTTACTAATTTCAGGAAGTACGCGTATCTAACGTTGGAGTACTGACTAGCAACTGTCTCTGTTTTTCATTTTTCATTGTTGTTTGAAAAGGGGTTGTAACAGTGCATGGGCATGTGATTCTTTTAACGACCACACGACAGTGACTTAGTTCGCAGTCTATGCTCCTAGCCACTTCTCCATCCATAAACAGCATTAACCAAGATTTACATTGTATTGGGTTTGTGAAACATCATATGCTGTCAACATCTTAACCAGTTTAACCTTGTGTTCCCCTCTATCCAGTTTTCACTACTATACTCATGAATATATTTGTTATTCTTGTCCCCTTACTCACATTTGACTAGATTAGGTTATTTTCCATAAATGCTTATGTTTCCAGTTGAGAGCCTACAATCTATTCTTGGAAGCATGGGGCAGCACTCAGGATCCCCCCTGCTTGGATGTGAGCCTCTTATGATTTAAAAATAATCCAGGTTATATGTTCCACTAGCCAGGGAAAGGATTATGACTAGCTGCCAAGGTGATACGAAGTAAACCAAGATTTCAAGATTTTTTTTTAATACTTCAACACTCATGTACTGGTGAGAGACATTGTGACTCATAAACCTGATTATATTGTAATTTGTGAAAATGAAATATTGTCAGGCAGACATGCGTGTCAGAATATATGATAAGCTACGTGTCACTCAAAACTGTAGCACACTCACGTTCTCACTCTGTGTCAATGTCACGAGCCATTCTAGTAGACATTCTCTACGTCACAATTCACATGAATGTCGTGAGATAAACTGTCAGAAAAAGGAAGTGATTTTGCCATCTATTCTTGGCAGTGCTAAAGTACACTGAAGAACTGGGAAACTTTTATCACCTCTAACATCTTGCTGTAAAATAGTGGAGGTTGCTGGTTGGTGTTCATCAACCAAACAAATTGCATTATGAGAAGCAAGACTTATCTAGTCTATATAGAAATAAAGAATTCCTATGCTGTCGGGTCCTTTTATGCGCAGTCCATGCCTCACTTATGACCAGAGTGCTGTTAGGGATGGTCTGTATTTTGAGCATTGTAAAACTGAGGGGCCTTAAGATCCCACAGCTCCTCAGGACAAGGCCTCTGCTGTCAAGAGACCTTGAAAAGGAGAATCCCAATGTCCAGATGAGGGGACGACACCCAGCATGCAGAATAATGTGCACCAAAAACTTAATGAATCATTTAGTGTCTGGGTACTGTTATGATCTGTAGATTTTTTGGAGGTAACACACAACTGCTTAAAATACATAACCAAAATTAATCCTCTTCTTTCTGAGACTCCGAGCAAATTCAAGCTTTCTCTTAATATATCTATTTACAAGTGAGTAACATGAGCTTTTATCAATATCAGGAATGCTCAAGAATGTATTTCATTTGGGTAGTAATTACATCAATTGACCCTATCCAAGCAACTAATTGTTGAGCATCCAACTCCATTAATCCTATTACATCATATTTTCAAAAATAGCTACATAAATACTGCTATTTGCTAATATGAGAGGTATTTCTGAGCATCCCAGCAAATTAATTTATATTTTACTTGTTTTTCTGTTTAATGTATTTTTTTATTTTTGTTCTCAGTTGTGTTATCTTTGTATCGTGGCTTGGTATGATTCCAGTATCGTGTAACGTGTGTCTTATACATCGTTTAGGAAATAACACATGAACACAACAACTTAGGAGGAAGTTTCAGTTTGGCCACAGAGCAGATTTTTCAAGTTTCTATTACAATTAATGTGATTGATGTTGCATTGCGTCACATTTGTATCAATCAGTGTTACCAAGACATCAAGTTATCATTCAGTCCATCAGTATGTGATTCAGTTTTCACTGCCATTGCACTGGAATTCCAGATTCTGTATTTTTTAAATTATCCTTTGCTAAAATATCCACTCTGATTCTGGTTTTTTGCATGACCAGCATTTCTACATTAAAACTATAAAGATATAATATTCAGTTTGCTAACCTGCATTGAAAAAGTAATTTGATGTTGCTATGCATGCAGGAATTTCACAATTATAAATTTAGTTGGTTTTTTTTACACAAGCTATTTAAATTGCACACGTTTGCATTTAAGCTCCCTTAAGTCATCTTTGTTTCCACTCATAATTCAAAGACATATAGTTGGACGGATTAGTATCTCTAAATTGCCCACAGTGTGTGATTGTGTATGAGTGTATGCCCTGCATTTCCTCATTGGAAAAACAGCAAAACTAAAATAGGGACAAGATCTCTTTAAGAACAGCACTGGCACTTGAAGCAGAAACCAAAAATTTCTTTCCTCTCAGGACTGAACACCCAAAAGATAAGGTCCATGCAAGCAGCTCATCTTCCACACTTAGCTCTAGATTCTCTCTTTCAGACTCTGGCCCTCGGGCGTCAATGCTTTCTTCTTCTCTTTCTCCGTCTGGCAGCCCCTGTGGAAGGCCACTGCCAACCCCAAAGGTGTTGTGGCCAAACACAGGTGTACAGCTATACCTGGAGAAGAAAGTCACTCTTTTGGTTATATTCTGAAACAAGCTGCCACTGCCTTAAATATGCAACAAGAGGAAAGTCACAGCTCAGATTTTCAATTCAATGACACTGATATGAGATACTGAGAAAAGTTGTTTTACCTCTTTTTACCAATAAATTTCTCACTTACTGTACTGTCCCTGCAGGGTAATAAGTCTATTTCCTGATGAATTTTTATTGTATCTTATAATCGGTTTAACATTAACAGACAGTTTATTGTATTATGTCCAACTTTATTTATTTATTTAAAGGACTGCTATTTTATGCAGTGCTTTGGCTTTGTCACACCCACATCCAGGCGGCCACACCTAACCTGTTCTCGTTTCTCCTCCCCAGAATACTAACCAGCTGACGTTCATTGTAATTGCCATATAGCCCCAAGACTCACCCAGCATGTTGTGGTCTATTGAGTTCTCGAACCCTTAAAGAGCATTTTTCTGATTGTCTTATTGCTCTGTGTATGACCCTTGGTTTTGTATCTTCACTGGTTTTCTCTCTTCAGATTGTGTTTTGGATTTGGTTGCTCAATGGATTGCCTTCTCCGGATTCCACACCATTTGCTTGTCATCCAGACCATGAGATTTGGATTATGTTTTGTCTTACAAACCCGTGTATTGGCTTTCTCAGTTTTGAACATTCGTCTGTTCCTGACAATCCTCACGGTTTTCGCCCTTTTATTAAAACCTACTCTCTCTGCACTTAGATCCTGCCTGTGTCTAATCACTACAGGCTTAACAATAATAACTATAAAGGCCTGTTGCAATGCCAGATTAATATCCCTGTTAAGATTTTCCATAGTTTATTTTTAAATTTCTCAGTAGTGAGGTCATTGCTGACTGTAAAATGTATTTGTGCTGGATGCAGATTAGCTCACCACAATCTCATATTTAGTCTCATCTCTAGCAATTAACTCACCCTGTAGCTTCAATAAAACACAAACCAATACAGGCAATTTTCACTCTGTTTTTCTGTCAGTTTCCCATTTTTCAACATTTAAGGACAATTTAATCTTTTACAGGATAGAATGAATACCTCAAATTAAATATATTTTATCTGCATTTTGTGCCATTAAAAATAAAAACATTCAGCTGATGAATTGATTGTTCATGCTTGTCAATTTAGGCCAAAACTGTGGCAATGTTATTTTTCTCTGAATTCTGAAGCGGGGAAATCCCACGCCAGCAGCATCCGGACACATGGGGAGGTCAGAATGGATGTTTATGCCTTGCTGGAAAGCACAAAGGACCACAAGGGCATGTACAGCAGCACAAGCAGCCATAATTAACGTGTTATAAGGTGCATGTAAGCTTGAGTAAAGAAATAGATCTTTAGTCATGATTTAAAGACTAAGAGTGAACTTGGCATCCTTTAAATAGGCTGGAAGACTGTTCCAAAGCTAGGGGCCCTGTAACTAAAGGCTTTAGCACCAATAGTCAGTTTATTTGTATGTGGGATAAGGAGGAGACCTGAATTCTACAGTCTAAGTGAATGTTTTGGACAGCAGACATTAATTAGTTCGGTCAAGTATTCAGCTGCTTCACCTCGAAGTGCCTTATACATAAGAAGAACATTGAAGTCAGTCCTAAACCTGACCAGAAGCCAGTGGGGAGAACAAAGAACTAGATTATGTGTTCAGCCTTTCTGCTCCTAGTAAAAGTTCTAACTGCTGTGTTCTTGTGCTTCTGTCTTTTTTCACTTGTATATAAGGCGTTATTGTTTTCTATTCCACCACTAAAGTTTCTATGACATCTGACTGCTTTAAATTGTACTGTAAGTGTTGCTTTTGAGGTGATATTTCTGTTCATTTCACCCAGAGCATTCGCTTTTGAGGTGATATTTCTGTTCATTTCACCCAGAGCATTCGCTTTTGAGGTGTTACTGATAATACTGCAATATTATAGTAACATCCCAGGGTAACCCTAACCACAAGATGAAACCTGCCACTAACATTAACACCATAGCACTAATCCTAACCCTACGCCTGTAAAACAGTAAAGCAGGAATGCTGGTCTTGAGGGCCAATACGTATACAGCCGAATCCAAATGGCAGCATCATACAACCTTTAGCATATGGTCAAGCCTCTAAGCATCACTTAGCCAACCTCGCAACTGAAGTTTCACTGACAGGAAATAATCATGTACTCCCTATGACTTCCACACTTCCCGAGACAAATACATTGTTAGCCATTTTTATGTCTGAGAAAAACAGGATCAGTATCTTATTTTGATGAAGAATTACTGATTTCCTTAAATGGCTGACGTGATACTAACTGAGATACCCAGCATGCAGTGTGAGGAAGGAAATTTATACACTATACTAACTAACATTTTATATATTGTATTAGCTTAGATTTTTATACACTATATTTGCATGGATTTTATACTTATTATTAGCACAACTTTTTATCCTTTGTATTAGCAGCTTTAATATTGCTGATGTGTGCTTTTCAGAAAGTATGCCAGACACTGCTGTTGCAAGAGATAGTAAACAGTAAGGACAGCTCATTTACAAACTGGTTAGGTAGAGATAGTATATTTACATTGCATCCAAAAGCAAGCTGGGAAGAGTTATTTCAAGGCTGAGAAAGTAGCCTGCATAGATAAGGTTAAAGTCCTTTTAATTAGCCTATGGGAATAAAGGTACAGCCCCTAGGCCTGTTTCAAAAAGGTCAGATTTCTTTTAAATAAGCCTATCAGAATTAAGGTACAACCCCTAGTAATGACAATTAACCAAAGAGTTGGCAACAGCAGGTGTGAGGCAAAATATGCAAAATGGTACATAAACTGATATAATCCTTTGCTATGTTGGATCTCTACTCGATTACCAAAGAGAGCCCCCCCCCCCCCTGCACTTAGTGTGACTAAATAAACAGACAAAACTCTCTCCAAAACAAGTATCTCTGACACTAATTTCTTACCAACAAATTTTTTACCTGTGCCACACCCACATCTAAAATGCCACATCATCATGGCTACTTTTGCTATACCAAAGAGGAGTCATCTTCACAGCAGATAGAAGCAGAGATCCTGTACCACTGAGGAACCAGTACCTGGGGTTCTGTCAACTTTTTCTTCATATCTGTGGAGGCCAAAGACTTCAGTTTGCTACACTGCAACCCTCCAGTTTTTCCCGCCATTCTTAAGCCAGACAGAAGGATCCACACTTGCATGATCTGTAAAAACTTTTAAGTCTTTCCACATGATTCAATCGCTGTAGATGCTATGTTGACCTTGAGGTTTCTGGAATATGGCACTAACCTGTGAATTGATAGGCACAGAAACAACTGCCAAACAGACCAAGTTTAATACGTTGTGTTTAAACAGAGTGATTTGATGTGCATGTTTTGTAAATCAGAAATGAGATATTTATTATTATAGCTCAAAATGCCTTTCCCTTCAGTTTATTTAAGGGATTTACAGGGTCCATCTTCTATCATCAATCAAAAAGTCAAATATGATGTAATGGATAATTCAGAAATTAATGGAGTGTTGGGAATGCATTTGTCAAAAGAAATTATTACGCTCACTAACATTCGTGTTTATGTATTGCCACCTTTGTATATTTTTCTGGATATATGTCTAACTGTATTTCGCTCCCC
>JAACJT020002171.1:0-12771 GCA_009936485.2 Gymnarchus niloticus
CTTATCTAGCGTGTTAGCTCCTCTGGTCGCGCACTTTACGTGCTGGTGGAGTTTGGGGAGCACTGTTTTTAAGTCCAATATATATAGTGGGTCCGGTGTTTTGTCGTCCCACCAAGCAGGAGGTGTCCATTCAAAAAACGTCCAGAAGTACTCCACGGGACTCTTGTGCTGCTCTCTGTGGTTTTACTGAGAAATTCCTGACATCTCAAAATTGACAAGAATGGAAACACATATGACAGGAATACAGCCTCCCGTTTTCATCATAATGTATCACAAGTTTTGTACTAGAAATCACTTGTTCTGTGGTGATCCTGTGTTTTGTCTATGACAATGTAAGAGCTCAATGACAATGATGCCCACAAACAGCAGAAAAATCAGACCCCTAATTTTTGTTTGCACTAGCTGGTCCTATTGAAAGTACGGCTTGTGCTGCAGCCACATGTAGCAACCTGTGGACTTCAAAATAGGCTCCTTAATTCATACTTCATCTGTGCTTTTAATTAACACTCGTTGTTAACTGTTCTACATTATAATCTGATTTCTGCACATTTTATATGGATTAAATCAGTCAGTCGCACAATTCAGCCACAATGTCCTTAAGTATTATAAATTTAATAACAAGTGAAGTGAGGAGGTTAAACAAGAATCTGACAGAGTTGGAGCATTGTCACAGAACCTGTGAGCGAGGTAGAGCTCATGTCTAGGGTTGCATATTGCAGGAGAGAACTGAAATGAAGACCAGCACTTAAGGAGTTTTCGTGTCTGTGTTAAGCCAGCCAATGGAGCTTGCTACTCGGTCTCACTTGGATTAAGCCCTAGTCAAACTGCCCTCATTACAGGCTGCTGGTGGGGACTCTTGGATTCCTTCAAATGAGAGGTTGCCCTTCATCCTGACAAGAAGAATCTGGTCTCCCTTAATGAATTCTCCATCTGGTTGTCTGGTCGTTTGTGGAAGCCACTAGTGGAGAGTTGCAGGTCCCTCCGGGTCACCCTGCAGGCCGTAAGTCCTACACCCTATCATCAGTCATCCAAAGAACTCCTATAACTGAACATACAATACATGTGAGTTGGAAAATATTTGTAATATGTTGTTTTATGTTCCCTGGGCTTCTAAAGCAGAAGTTCTCATCCTACCATGGCGTACCTTAACACACCTGGGCCTTTATTCAGTGGTTTGGTTCAGAAATTCATTGCTGTCAGTTTTGGATAAGGGTTTAGTGACTCATATATGCAGCAGCAGTTGCTACCATAGCCATACAGTCCACTTTAACTTCTAAGCTGGGAAATCCTCCTGCATTTGCTGAACCACATTCTATCCACTCTTCTTCTTAATTTATACAGTCAGTGCTTCACCAATGCAAAACTCAATATAAATGTGTTCTTTCTGCATCACATGTTACCCGTGTGTGCTGCCCCTCCTCAAATTCTGCGACTCTGTGATTCTGCGACTCTGCAATTCTGAGACTCTGCTGTCGAATTCCTTTTATGGGGGACCTAACTCCTGCGAAAGCAAATAACGCAGCTGCGGACAAAAAAGAAATGAAGCGTTCATTGTGGGACTGAAATTTCAACTTTCCTTACAGAAATAACAATAAACAAATGAGAGTAAGAGGAAAACAAGATAGCATAATAACAAATATGACAGGAAAACAATAACAACTCAAAACATTGAAAACAGTTGTCTTACAGTCCTTCAGTGTTTTGTGTGATGGTCCAGTTGACGGACATTATCCCATTCCTGCTGAAGGGCCATGACGGAGGTACTGGCCATTGGAAGGAAGAGGATCACACCTCTGGAAACGATCTGTGGGATCCCAACGCTGCTCTGTGGTCAATAGGGGAGGTAGGACAATGCAGCCCCAGCATATGCAGTATTTGTCAGACCAGCTCTGTGTGGCTTGGCATTGTCCTCCTGTAAGGTCAGGTCTCAGTATCTCTCAAAGGAGAAGATGATTTGCCGCAGAACTCATCCTTAATATGCACCCCATTCAGCCTGCTTGACAAGTTGAGGTGCATCCCAGTCTGTATTGTGAATGCCAGTCTACGTTCTTCTGTTCTTCCAGTGGTTCCACAACAGGGCTTAGTTTCCTGGGCAGAGACATCAGCTTACCTCTGTCCTCTCCTCCACCACACTCCATCCTTATTATCTCTGTGGAACAAGCTAAAGTGTCTGTCAGTGGAGGAACCAATGCCCTGTTTGAGGAGAACATTGCAGCCTCTGTGTGGCCCAGTCCAGTTAGGTATGATGCTTGTCCAGTATGAAATGATCTCTCAGATGAACCACTCTGATGGCTTGCCCTGGTAACTAGTGTGGTCATTCGAGATCTTCAAGATGTTGGATAGTCTTCTGTCCAACTGATCTTCTGAAACCTTGCCTATATTTGGGACATAGTGGAGTGGCTTAATCCATAGTGTGTTGCAATGCTGGCACATGACCTTGCTGCTTTCAGCGTGTCAATGGCCCTCCCCCTTGCTTCTAGTGGTATTCAAGACATACTAGGATCCACAGGAAAATGACTAAGTGTGGCCTTGTCTTGCTGTGACCTACACTTTGACTCAAGGGCTTTTTATGAAGGACACCTGATCAGGCATTGCTCCACCCAGACCCTGTTGGGTAAAAGTACACTTAACATGTTTTAGCAAGTTGCCATGCCATATCACACAATCTGTACTTCTGGTCAGAGTGCTAAAATACCTGTCACGCTTTTGTGGAAGCACGACAGCTACATGTAGCTATAGTTTTTGCTTTCTAAATTGTTTTTCCTTCAATATATTTACTTGCCTTTCAAAACATAGACCTGATCTAATCAGTATTTTTTCAAAACCCAGATGTAATTTTCTACATTGTAGGCTTGCCTGGAATGATCAAAGATCCATGATTCTACAGAATTGTCAGCGCGTTTTCCTCATACAGTCCTGCACACAGCGCAATAAGCTGAATGTATAGCACTGAGGATAACATAGGAGCTCAGATACTGTATACATTGATTTGAAATGCATTTTTGGTGCAGATTATAGGATCCTTTGTAAAGAAATGAGTTTTCTTCTTTCTCTGCTTATCCTATAAAGCATGTTCCTCTTGCAGTAAATTTGCTGCAGGCAATCACCCTACCCAAGCTACCCACTACAGTGAAATGTACAGTTCATACAAAAAGCAACGATGATGTCACTGGTGGCTTGTTCCCTCCTTCTGAAATTTCTCTTTTCCTTTTATCCTCTGAACAGGTTCCTTCCTCCATTGAGCTAGCTAAACCACATGATGGTGCTCTTGACAAAAAGGATTCATGGCTAGGTACAGGTCGATTCCATTCTTGCAGTGTTTTTATGGTAGGCATCAAATTTCTTTTCTATAGTACATAGTAATTATAGATGTGTCTTTTGCAAGCAGCGTGATTCAATAAAACCATCTACACATTCACCCCAGGGGAACCTTTAGTAAACTTTCAGATTGAACTGATTCAAATGACAAAGTGCTGTGGGTACAAATACAGTATGTACTTATGATTGTAGAAGTTCTCTAAGGGGACTGAATTATATCCATGTGTAACAGCAGATGCTGAAATATTAGCTAAAGATCTTTGAAAAACTTCATTTTTAAGTATTTACTGTAAATTGTGCTAGAGGAACTCATTTTTATCAGGCCATATGATGCAGAATGTTTGTTGGATGTTAAAAATCAACAGCATTTCTACTATCCTTAACATCCTCAGTCTGCCCAACTAGTAGAAACAGTAGTGGTAATAGAAACAGACGCACAAGTATTTTGAGAGAAAACTGGTCAAAACTTGGATTAGTCTGAATTGGCCTGAGATTCTTCCTCTTATTCTGATGAGCAAGAAATCCTCCTGAAGTTGTGTGACAGGCCTTTGCCCACACAAAATTATGACAGGCAGCATACTTTGCTCTGCGGAGCTTAGCTGTGTCATTCAATGATGATCTGCTGAATTTCTGTCCAAGACTAATGACTGTCCATCAAAACAAGCACTTCCTTGAACCTTAGTGGAAGGGTGCTCCTTATATATTGTTTGTAATCTTTCTGACAGTGAAATATCAAGGACACTCAGTTGAATGGGGGGGGGGGGCATTTAAGCTTGGGTTTAGTTCCAGGGAATCGTATAAAGTGTGAAAGCACCCTAAGCTACATGCTCTCTACTGCAAAGGAGCGACACCACCTCAAGATAATAGCACCCCGAGGATCGAAGGACTGCACCGGGTGTTGTATGTGAAGGCAATGACACTGCTGCCCTTGATCATACCAGTTACAGTAAATCAACCTTCAGAAAAAAAAAATGCAGTCTAGTGGCCAAGAAAAACACTAAAGATACAGACTATTGTCTTAGCTATCAGCACAGATATGCCTAAAGCAGCGTTTCTTGACTGTGTTAGTCTGTACTGTTCTCAATTAAATTTCACAGATCTTGCAGGAGACTGGAAGCATTTGTGTGATTTTGGGGGAATCCCAAACCAGTAATTATCCCAATAACTCTTATTTTGTTCTCCCCGTCTAATTTTTGTAATTATGATACCATATGTGTTCAAGTTTTTCTTCTCTCAGAACAAGCTGTGCATGATCTGCAAGGTGGAAGAATGGAAACGGAATTGTGTCAGTGACAGTTTGAAGACAGGTTCCTTGCAGTGCTTAACAAAGTGAAGATTGGGTTTTCTTCTACAGTCCATGTGTCTGTCCCTACATAAAACCATTACCTCCTACCATTTATCCCCTGCAACATTGAACTGGTTGAGTCAGCTACAATATACACAGAATTTGATCTGTAGAGTATATCCAACCTTATTTATGGTTGAGAGGTTTATGAGTAGAAGACTGTGTTCCACGCCCATAAAGGCCACTATGAGTATCTGGTAATGCCTTTGGGCTCAGTAAACCTCTCTTTTTTAGGCATTCATTGACAGCACAGATTGGGATAGGATGTACATCATCATCATATACATCAACAACATTCTAATCTATTTTTCATCTGAGGAGCACGATGTAGAATACACTCCTAAAGTGAAATCATTACTGAATGGATTGAAATCAATCCAAAGAAGTGTTAGTCTAGTCTTGACTGACCAAGCCCCACCTTTGTAATGGGAATACAATGCTTTCTTGGGTTTGCAACATCCTGTAGATGTTTCATCCATGGATTCGGTTCCATTGCAGCCACATATTCAGTCTCTTGAAAGGAGTATAGCGGTGGAAAAAATGATCCCCACAAGCTCAGAAAGTATTTGAAGTGTAAAAGGCAGTTTGCATCTGTTCCAGTCTTTAAGCATCCAGATTCTTCTTAGCCTTCTGTATTAAAGGCTGACGCCTCAAAAATCAGTACTGTTATAGTGTGAGCTTAACAAACAGGTACTCCACCCTAATTACACCAGTGTTTTTTCTTCTCTCAGTCTTTCCCTCGCATAGAGGAATAATGGCAGTTGATTGTGATGGTAGTTGAGACTACCAAGCCGGCCTTTCTTCATAGGTATCACCCCCAATCTACTGGTCAGACAAAACCTCTGAATAAGGAACTCACATGGTTCTTGAGAACTGAGTTGTTTCCAACAAGCAGTCAGTCTGGGCAGATTTCGTACCCTGGGTTGAAAATGCCAAGAACTCATTTGTTTGTTCCACCACCAATTTAACCCCTTTTCAATATATTCTAGGTTATCAACCAACTACAGTATGTTCCCTTTAGATCTACCAATCACCAGCATGGTTAGTATAGTATAATTAGGATAAGTGGTCCAATAAGAGTTAAACAGTATAATTAAAGACTTCCAAATGTCTCCAAGAGTAGCCAAGAAACTGGCAGAGTTAGAGGGCTGTAACCAGGTAGAACTCAATTAATGGGGTTGGACATTGAAGGATGAATCAAAGTTTACCACCAGGAAGCACCAGACTGGCTAAATTAACAGCCATTTGCTGGAGCTCACTGTTCAGTTTTGTTTGGATCTTCATTTATGATGAAGACATCATCAATTAGCAGTTAGTTAGTCAGTGTGTATATATGTAGTTTGTTTCTTCCTAAGACCATCAACAGTTACTAACACCTCTGGGGTTGGTCTTTCAAATCCTGACTTAGCTTGGTATGTGTGAAGCTTGCATGTTCTTCTTGTGTTTTGTGGGATTCCTCCTCCAGTCTATATACATGTAGTTATTCTAGGTGGTGTCTCTAAACTGCCCATAGAATATGTTTTTGTGTCTTTCAACCTGCTCTGAGATGGTCTGGCATCCTATACCCCAGCTTGGTGCCCTATACTGCCTATGATGTGCTCCATGTGGTACAGATCAGAATCAGTCATTAGAAGATGAATGGATTATAGTATGTTTTTTGGTATCGTGTTTCGCAGTTTACTAAATTGATGATATTGCACTCTGATGAATGAAAGTGTTGTCAGATATTGAACAAAGATTTTCTCCTTTGGAACAGTGGTTGTCAGTCTATATTGTTAAACTTAAATAATAACTGTAATATAAACCAAGTCCAACAGTTCATCAGAGTTTATCCAGTGTGAATGTCACATCCTCGACTAGCCAGCATCATCCAGCCTATTTCCACTCCTCTTTCCCAAAATATTAATTGATCTCACCTGTGCACAATTACTTCCTGCTATTTAGCTCAGACAAGCAGCTACTTCCTTCTGAGGTATTCGGTGTTCTCCTGTGTATTTAACGCCATTTGCATTCCCTTCTGATTTCTCAATTTCAGGTTTCATGTTTTGAATTTGGCTTCTGTTCTGTATTTACCGTCTTCACTTTCTGACTTTTGGACCATGTTTTTGGATTCTGTGTTTTTGCCTTTGGATTCTGACACCTGTGGTTGGCTTGTTCTGTTTTTCTCAACCATTGGCCTGCTTTAGGACTATCGATTTCTATTTGCTACTCCTGACAAACATAGCACCTCCATACTAGGTGACCTAGAACCATCAGTGTGATTTGTGACGTACTGCATGTCTGAAGCCTGTAACATTGTACACCTCTTATAGCTAGCTATACAATTTACAAATTAAATGACACTCCCTAATTAGTTACCTTTACTACAAATAATCTGCTTAATCTATCTGGTGTTCTTGTATTATCTTACATTTTAAAATATTTACTTTTTTTTCTAATGGCCCTTGGGTGTAACACTGTAACTTCAGAACTACACTGGCTAGTAATTTTGATTAGGCTAGCTCTGCTGCTATCTTTTTTTAAGCCATCGCTTTGAGTCAGTGCCTTGGTCTAGGTCCTGGATCTTGATTGCAAAATAAATTAATCTGGACTGTCTTCATTTGATCTAAATTTGGCACACTAACAGAAAAATGCTGCAGAATAGGACTGACATGAGGCCTGAGATGTAAGGCTTTGATAGAACCACTATGTTTTTTATTACTAAAAAGATCTGTACAAAAAAATCACACATTGAGATTATCTTGGAGACTGAGTAAGAAGGTATGTGAATGTAACCATAGAGGGCAATAAAATGGGTTTTACTCCATGCACCTGGACTGAAAGAGATCTTCCAGCCAAAAAATCATGATTTCTTGGGCACAGAGTATATACCATGAGTTTTTACCGGGGAAAAGAGCAGTTGAAAGTGGTCAGAGATGTACCAGATGCTAACAAAATGACAGTGCCTGAGGCTTACTTAGGCTTACTGTCAGCCAAAACCACGATTCTGATGGGCTAGTGGCATTCCAGCTGTTGCTGAAGGAAGTGGAGATGAAGGAGAATAATGAAGCTGTTCGTGCATGTGTTAGTTGTAATGCTGGTGCATTATGATGAGAGGAAGGATCAGGTGTTGGCTGGTATGTCTCCACATGCAGAGAATACAGAGCTGTCTGATGAAAAGCTTGGTGCAACATAGAGAAGATCAGGATTTTAATTTTCAGCTTCTAAGAAGAATAATACAAAATAAGAAGTGCTAATGGGTTTCCTAGAAGTGAAAATGCCTAGATCTGTGCTTGAACTTGTGCTGCTAAATATTCTCTTCCCATAAAGATGGAAACAACACTGCCATTGGTCTTGCCAAGAATCCAGAGATGGACTGTGAATCCCTCCAGCTGTCACTGAGGTACTGAACATCCTTTTACTCTAGTAAGGAAAGGAGGAAAAGACTTTCATGCCGGAACACCTAGACTCAACTATAATGCAGTTAAAAAGTTAAAAAGGTTGGGATTTTGTTTTGCACAGAAATACTTAGTATGAGTACCTGCTTTCATGGTAACCAAACATGTAGAGGTTTCTGCTGCCCGATAAAAAAGGATGAACCAAGACAGGTCTGAATTATGTAGCGAACGTTACATGAAGTGCCAAGTAGCGCTTTTAGATCACACACACCAGTTTCCACCAAGGAGTTCCATCTTTCTGGAATGGCCTCTGCTTCGAAGTGGAGCATTATGTTTTGGGGCGGTGGTGAGTTAAGAAACGGAGAAGATTCCACTCTTGGGAAGGACATGCAAATCTGAGGATGGCATGCACTAGAGTTTGAATCAAAATGATTCACTGTTCATCACCACAATTATCATTAAAAAATTGGGACATGTACCTCAAAAAATCTTCCTATACCCCGAACGTTACTGGAAGTTATTTTTATGGTGGCATTTAATTCATAAAATTGTACATTTAATGTAGTTGAAGTTAATTTCCACTAGGTGGCGACAACGTATCTCAAATCTACCTAGGGGTCCGTTGAAGAAACATGGCTTCTGGTCTAGTCCTTTTGTATCCTTTCAACGACTGATAACACCTTTAGACGAAATTGTTCATGCAAATGCAGGAAATTAAATGAAAATTCAACTGTGTACCGAGAAGGAAAATGTTTTTACAACAAAAGCAGTGGTACATAGGAAAATATTTGGAAAACCATTCAATGGTCTTACTGTCAGGGAGAGATCAGTATATTTTTTGCAGTACCAATAAGGAGACCAGACAGAGTGTGCAAGCCATTTTACAATTCTTCTTATATGATATAAACAGTAACATTATGCTAAAGATCGTTCAACATAAATTGCTTCCTAAAAGAAGAATCACCAAGGCACGCCAGATAATCAACGAAATTCCACAAAAAAGTCAACAGGTGCTTTATTGAGTAAAATCAACCCCTGTATTCTGGTGACCATGTCAAAGCATGGAATGTTCTCAGGAAAATTACTGCATCTGCGCCTATCATTGTCCTTATGAAGAATCTCTACGCTGAACATGAAACCAAAACCAAGACCGCATATGGAGAATCTGACTGCATTCAGACTGATAAAAGAGTTAGATGAAGATGCATAGTATCACAATACACATTCATTTTGAACACACAGTGTATGGTGGGAGAAGCTGGACTGAAAGACGACAAGTCAAAATTGTGGACACGAAATTGGTGGAAGAAACACAAAGAAATGTCAATATACTGATGACATGAACACATATTCAGTAGAAAATGAAAACAATCTGAAGACAGTTATAAAATAAAGAACATAGTTAAAAAGATGGGACTTTGGCTAAACATGAAGAAAACAGGTTATGACTTTGAATTTTGGCTAACTTGTATCGATGGTAAAAACATGGGAGTTTTAGTTTTGCCTCCTTATAACAACTGTGAACAACAAAAGATCCAGCAGACAAGAAATATGCCAAAGCATGGAGTTGGCAGAAATGCGATGAGGACCTAAAAAAAAATCTATGTATCTTTAAAAACAAAGATCGGAAATTTTAGCAAAAAGTGCTTTCTGTGACTCTTCATGGATGCAAAATCAGAACAAAAAGTAAGCACATCAGGAAGAGTATTGACAGCTTTAGGGCTGGTGAAGACTTGTAAGAATACCTTTGCTGGCAAGGAAAACAATTAACAAAGTCTGAACTTTCTCTTGATATATAAATTACCAAGTTGTAGTTCTCTCATTATTGCCTTATTATTAGGAAACAGAACATTGGAAAAATACCATAATGTGTGGAAAAGCTTAGCCTTAACGAGGATCAAAGTGACAAGACCCAAGGTGAATAGGGTTAATCATCACAACAATGCGCATGTCATTTGGAAGCCTGAAGACAGAAGACTGGATCTTCTGGAGAAATGCTGTTTATAGAGTTTCCAGGATGCAACACCACCTTATCATCACCTAATAATAATCATAATAATAATAATAATAATAATAATGCACAGAAGCAATTACCCAACTCTCCAACAATGGTAATTTGGCACTTTCCTGTCCAAATGATAGATCAGTCACTTCTGTATCACCATAGTTGTGCCAGATAAAACTCCTATCACCTCCCAACTCAATCATAAATCTCTCATAGTGTCTGTATTCAAGTCATCAAACCAGGACACTGAAACATTGTTCGTACTTTGTCTTTAAGAACATCTTCTTAATGAGAGAATAGCAATTACCAAGAAGAAGCTGTTAATATTTATTTTATGCAAATATTTTTTGCATTTCATTTAGGAGCACACACCTCACTTAATTTAGGAGCATGCACCGCAGTGTCTCTTCTCTGAAGTTGAACGCTCTTTAGATGTCATGAGGCACAAACTGTTCCAAAGCACAAACAATGCTTTGTCCACTCCTGGGTTTTTTTCTGTGCTATTAATGGATGGGGTCTAAGAGCTGAACTAATTTGGTCTAAATTTAGGCCTTCCATCCAAATGTTACCAACTTTTCTTTGTCCCTGTCAGGTCTGGGCATTGTGTGAGTTGCTAGGCACTGTACAGAAAGACCCAACTGACAAGGAGCAGACCCGTCAAGAATGGGCATCAACACGATTCTAGTTGAGAGACTGTGTGCGTCAGACTCTCCATCATAGAGGAGAATACTGAGACCTCGTGACGTCTTCAATGATTAGCCAGTACCCACTTCTGCTGCAGAAAATGCGCTCAGTTTTTTCTGTTGTTATAAGAAAAATACCAGAAAATCAGTGTTAGCAACATGAACGGCTAAAGACGACCAACGCGCCTATCTCTTCAGAGGTTGGAAGAAAGCCGTCCACCCCATCTCATGTCCTGATATGAATGCCAAGGCTATTCCAGATCCTGACCTGTATGGCAGGAGCTCCCGCTAGGTGGCCATGGCGACCACTTGTCCACTGTCCCTTCATCTACCCCTCCTTCTCGCCCCCCAACTCGGGAGGGGGGGCTGTGTGTTTAAAAAGCAGTAAAATGGTAAACAGAGCTGGGTTGGAAGGGTTACGTCACACACATGCACACTTAATGGCACTTTGACAACGTCAAGATTTAAAAAAAAAAAAGTTGGTCACCTTAAGGTCCTAGACAAGCCCAGACCGGAGTGGTCTGTACACTGAAAAGAGGGCGCAGTGGAACGGGATCTAGTTAGAGTTCAGTCTCTTGACAACGCTGTGTCTAGCTACAGCTGAGAACAGCTTCGACGAAATCTACAAGGATAAATATAAGCTAGATTTTGAAAGCCACGTAACACTATGGAAGTGGTTCTGACAAGACTAAGAGACTTCTCCTGCAAGGTTGCCACCTTCGACGACTGTAAATCAGCAGGGGCTCTGAGCAACAGAGCATCCCTGGGGGAGGACGCCTTGACCGACCAGGGTCAGAGAGATACGCTCGGAGATGAAGATGGGAGTCCCTTGCAACTGGACATTGAGAGTGCTCTAGGCTGGCTGCGCAGAGAACTGGTAAGGCTGGTTTGGCAAGGTAATTTGGACTGAGCTTGTTGGCACTGGGATGACCAAAAACTAATACTTTGCTGTACATTAAGGATTACCTCTGGGATATATTAAATTCTTTATTTGATCAAACAGGTACAATTTTGATATTCAGTAAGAATAAATAGATCTTTAATAATAATAACAGTAAATAATTATTATTTTTATTATTGTTGTTATTGTTATTAACCAGATCATCATCATTTGTGAGTATCACTTGTAGAGTTATATTCTTTTAATTACCGATGCCTTATAATTAATCCTTTTCAAGTATTTTATTTCATGTATGTTTATGAAACATGGTATTATGCTGAGTTTAAAGCCCCAGTGAGAGTAATTCTGCTGCATATTTGAGTCTAAAGGAGCCTCGTCGGTCATTCGGAAAGCGAATTAATGAGAGAGCAATGTCGTCACACCCCGTTAGCATGGCGAGTATCCTTATTTCCCGTTGTTAATAAATAACAAGTCTTCAGGCGACAGCTTCGCCATGGCAACTGTGTGCCTACAACACACAAATGCAGAAAAGATGATAAAGACAAAAAAGCAAATACGTGAACAGATTTTTTCCGCTTCAGTTCAAATGCAGACAGAGTAATATATTTGGATATTTCCTGTATGCCTGGCCTGTTTATAGGGGCATTTCAAAGGGATGGGGCAACAGGTGTTTTTTGCCTCTAGAGCAATTAACTCAAAAGTGCTGTTAGGGTAAATTGTCCCATTGAGATCCTCTTTCATTAGCCTGTGATCTAAATGTCTCTTAGGCATTTTACATATAAACTCAATCCTACCCTTTGGCAATGAGACCCTTTTGAAAGGTAAATTATGTAGCGGTTCTGATTTCCCATCTCTCCTCTCCTCTTACCAAACACTCACACAAAACGTGCTGTTAAATAAATCCTCACTTCCTTCTTTAAGCACTGAAGGAGCCTTCGGCTTGTCTGTAACAGAATGCTGTTTGCCTGGTTTCACACCTTCACCACATCTGTCAGATAATAGTTTGGCCCCTTCAGCCCGCATCAAGCAGACCAGAACATGGCCTGAAGCACTGCAAAGAAAAAACAGTTGTCCCCCCTACCCAGAAATGACTCTGACCCTAACCCCCCAACAGGAATGACCCTAACCCCAACCCCCCCCCA
>JAACJT020002172.1:0-12766 GCA_009936485.2 Gymnarchus niloticus
CCACAAAGCACAGAACCATGTAACAGACGCAGAGAAAACACTAGCTTGCTGGAAACAGTTTGCTTTATAAAGTAGTGCCATATTTTCAAGCTCACCCAGACTCACATCTAATTCCGTTTTTATTACGTCTATATTACCTCTAGGTGTAAGAAGAATTTTGTTTATTATTTGTGCTTGTCAGTGGAGGATAAATTAATTTTATGTCAGGGTGTTTTCAAATGGCATCCCAAATCCACACCGTTGGAAGACACATCCGCTGCACATGTCATGATTTTTCTATGCTCACCATCACCTCTGCCTTGAGCCATTTGGATGTGCTATGGGACATCTGCCATTACCCTGGAGATGACTAACAAATAGTGCCAGGGACTCTAAGCCGGAGACCCAGAGTAAAGTCCATGCAACAGTTCAATTGCAAAGAAAACTCTAACCAAGTAATTCCTAGTTAAACTTCTTCACAGTTAGCTAAAAGCTTTCCTCAGATCAAATCAAACTTCTATGTAGTCGTATTGCCCATGTTAATTTTATTCATTGTTTTTCGGCCGTCGGAATCTGATATGGCAGTTTCCAAATGTAGGCAGCTGCAGCCAATCTATTTGTGACAATCTTATCTGCATGGAAGGTGAAGGACTAACTAAACCTCATTGTTGTTTCATATTGTGGTAATGAACTTGTTCTGCCCGGTGCCGGCATCCCCCTGAGTCTGGCTCTTCCCAAAGTTTCTTCCTCCTGGGGGAGTTTTTCCTTGCCACTGTCGCCTTTGGCTTCCTCTCTAGAGACCTTGGGACCGAGATTACGTAAAGCGCTCTGCGACAATGGTCTTTGTTAAAGGCGCTATATAAATAAAATTGAACTGAATTGAATTAACTAATCCTGGGTCAAGATCAAGAGAAAATATTGATATAAATGAGGGTGGGACTGTTATTAAAATGAAAGACCTTCAAGAGAACACCAGCAGAAAGACATAAAGGCTAATAGCTAGAAATAACTCAATTGAACTAGCGTGATGCCACATGGATCATCCCACGAAAAGTAGCACTATTGTCAATCCCAAAGGTAGCAGTGCATAACTGAGCACCTCTGGGTTTGTTTTTTGTGTCGTCAGAACATCCGGGTTGAAAACAAAAGTCGCCGTTGTCTGAGAGTTCATGGTACACTGTGTAGAAAATAAGACAACAAGTGCTGACAGCTTGGTGCGTGATGTGTGCGGTCCGCCTTGTGCGGCCGAAGCCCAGACAGCTTTTGCGCTGTCGCTGGTGGTGGAGGAGGCGGGTGTGTTGTGAAAGTTTACTTCTTAGCTGTACTGCATGCACTTTTTGCTATTTTTTTATCCAAACAGCAGGACAGAAGGAGACACCTTAACAAGTCACCGAAAGTCCTAGAATGGATGTGAAGGCTGTTTATATAAGGCCTAGCAGCCGGTCGATCATCCTGCCGAAGATCCCTTATTGGAAGGCTGGAGGATGCCAAGGCGGTTACACACACACACACACACGCACACACACACAGTCTTGTAAGACATATAAATATTCTCCATTTATAAGCAATGTTTTTTTTTTTCTTGAAGCCAAAATATCAGTTTCCACATTAGGAAACTGATACTTCAATTCAGCACATTTGATTTAAAAAAGAAGTATTCACTTGTAATGCTTGTTACACCGGCACCAATTTTAAAAATGTATTTTAGAGTGGAGTCTAAGCAGTCTAGAGTGGAGTCTAATCTTAATTATTTTTTTTGGGGGGATTTTAAGATTTTTTTTTTTTTTTTTTTACCACTGCTGCTGATTACACACAGTTGATACACAGAAAAATTGGAGCTGATGTTGTCACCTTGTTTTTTTTTTTTTTAGAAAATGACCTGCCGTCTCAGGCAGATGGATCTCAGAATTCAGAAATGGTTCATTTCAGCTCTATCCAGCACATAGATTTAACAGAGGCACGGGTTACAGGGCGTCAGCCTCTGTTTAAAAAAAAAATAAAAACACGTTACGGCCATGACTCGTACCACACGGCATGCTCGGAGCTCAGCAGAATGCCTTCTCTGTGCTTTAGCTCTTATTGTGCCCAACTCTTTATGGGACTATCAGAATGAGGGTCGGAAAGCATCGGATCCCTCAGCATAACCTTGTTTGGTTGTGATGTGGGGGCTGAGCTTTGCGGCTTAACCTACCCTCCTCCCATCCTTATGTTCCTGGCCAGCGACATAAGGAATCTTCCTGAAACAGTGAGCAGCATTAAAATATGAGGAATGGTGCGTTCATTTGTCCGTGCTTCCATCCAAACAGCAAGGCTGAGGAGTACAAGCGTTTGCCTGGAACAGTAGTGCAGGAATGACCTGGCAAATGCATAAGTGATGAAACACTTATTCCCAGCAAGCAGCGGTCTGGGAGACGCCATGTTACTTGCCTTCTATCACCGCCGTTGTCCTCTCTCTGCCATTGGCTCACCTGCAGTCTCACCCATTCACTCGCCCGTTGTCTTGCCCTGTGACTCGCTCGGCTGCTGTTTCACTCACTGACCAGCGAGGCTTCCGCTCGCAGAAACACACGCGTACACTCACGCTTTCTCTGTTCTTCACACACGTGTTTATCTGCCTCACATCCAACAGTCACCTTGTAACTGACCTTTCCATCTCGGTTCTGCAGTCAGAAGTCCGTTGCCTCCGCAAATGAACTACTCACTAGATTGTACCTGAATGCCAGACAAATATAATAAAACACATATTCGTCATTTCGGGCAGACTATAGCCGAGTCATTATTCTCGTGCAATAGCAGAAACAGCATGATTGTGAAGGTGATGATTAAGAGGGATGTTTAAATCACAGAATTATCTAGGCCTTAGGTCTTGTTTGCATCCACATGGGTCTCACGGTGGCTCTCAGTGTGAAGTCATGTGTGATTTTGAGCAGGTTTCTCTTGTCTGGATTGTTGATAAGGAAGCACATTTTACAGAAAGTACCCCCCGCAGAGGTACCATGACACAGTCCCTCAAAACATGGACTCAATTCAAAGCTGAACACAAACAACCTCACTGAGCTTAACAGCAGTTCCCGCCATGGGTAAGTAGTCAGAACGTTGGTTCCCTGGTAATGCAGTTTCATATCTTGCAGTCTGCCAATGACCTTGAGCTCTTAAAGCCTCAACTCCAATCGCTTGAGTGAAGATCCAGGGATCATAAATCAGCGGGAGTGTAAACTTTAAGATCACTTTGGATGAAAATTCTAAACATGGCATTTTATGTAAATTATCTAGATAGCATCCACAGTGCTTAGAGTGCATTTTCAGTGCATATTAACCTGCCTTTAAAGGTACATCCAGAAGGGTGGGTTTTACCAGCATGACAAGGTGAAATGAGTTCCTGGAATACGAAAAGGGACATAGTGGTCCGTAAATGTTATTCATTTGCCTGCTTTGTATGACCTTCTCCCCTCATATGAAAATCACATGAAAGCCTATGGAGGTAAATACTGGGTCTAGGCCTTCTACAAGCTGCACCTGTGTGTCAGTCATGGAGGGTCCATCTTTTGGACTTCCTGGAATTTCGAGAAGTGTGTCAAGCAGAAACGTATGCCCCAACCCCCACCCTCCACCAATGACTTTGGGGGGAATGTTCCTGGAGATTATTAATAACGCACAAGATGCATACATATGCTGGTTGCTGTCTACACACTGAATGTTTTGTGGTTTGACCTTGATTCCATTCCATTCAGGCATCAGTTCCATTCAGTCAGAAAGGTATATCTGAGGTTTTCATATAATTAGGTTATTCACCTTTTTTTCCCATTCATCTTTTTTCTATTGTGATCTTGATATCATAAGTCATCTCCTGTCATCTCTCTTAGTTACTAGATCATCACGAAAATATTGCACTGGACACCTGCCCCATCTGGGTTTATTGACTGGCTCATTCTTAATTTGCAGAAAATGACATGTGGAAATATGTTGTGAAATGCAGCCCAGATTCAAACATAAAAATAAATAAATAAACACTGATTTCTCCCTAAATTGCATGTGTTTTTCACACCTTCCTATACAGACACTTAAGACTCAAGAATTGAAAATAAATTCAAAAATAAGCAAACAAATTAATAACAGTTGACCAGATCAGACAGAGTAGCTATCAGGAAAGAAATACACATTATCACGTCATACTTAATATTTTTATGTTCATATATGCATGTATGCATACTTATTTTAATTTTTTTAATGTTTTAAGAGTACATTCAATATGCTGTACCAGATGAAAAATCAATGATTTAAAAATGCAATTTGGTGTGAGTGTCAATGCAAATGCCTGTGGAAGGGTGTGTTGTTGGTTTGATTCCAAACTGTAAAATGTACATTCTATTTTAAGCCTACCAGATGGGACACGTGACGACACGAATCAGTGCGTCCTCTTCATAGCTTGCACCTCCGTCGATGTCCCAGCCGTGAATAATCATAATGATTATCTATATCGTCACCCTCATAATTCAGCAGATACTGGAAGTCCTCTTCTCCTTCCTCGAATCCATTACCACGTTCCTACCTTGGGACGACAGTATTGATTAACCTCTTTGATCCATGTGATACTTTACATCAAAGCGAGAGGCTTCAAATGGGAAATTATTCGCTATTTCCGCCGTGGCCCTTTGTGTGACACAATAAGGAGGCTCTCAGACCTCCGAATTTCGACGCAGCGTACAAGGTTCCCCTGCCCCACGTTCCGCATTACACGTGGACCCTGGAGCACTGACTCCCTACGTGCCCACTTCACAAATAAGCTGAAAATTCATGAGCAGATGAAAACGACAATGGAAACTTTTCACAGCTAAGCCGACGTGGGTGTCCGTGGGCTGTGTGCGATGGCAGACTGGGATGGGAACGGTGGGGGGGTATGGCGATGTCGAGACTGCGAGCTTAGCTCCTGTCTTTCGTAAGAACGGCCAGCATGCAGTTCGGAATTTGCATCAAAGAAGCTCCGCCCACACGTATACCACTGAAAACCGTCAGTCCCAGTGTTGGAAGCACCTGTGATTTCCAGGAAAGGCAGGTTGGGAATTCTGCTCAGGGAGTTCCTCCAAATGAGTCATGACCGTCTTTAAGCCTTAACCCATTCTTGGCAGCATGGTGTCCTCCTGATGCCAGAGATCACCCACCTCAGTGGACCAGCCTACCGTCACTTCCCGCCATATTGTCATAGGCAATGACATCATGACCTTGACGGAGGTATCCCATATGTCCCTACTCAGTAGATGACTTGACCTCATAAATTTGCAGAGGGCTAGAGTGCAACTTGCATGATGCCCAGCACAGCAGATAACCTTGTGAACCTGGCGGGCATATGGTAAGACCTGAGATATGTCAGCACTTTTAGGGGGCTCCACCAATCTACCTTTCTGCCTCTTCTGAGAACCGATCATCTCGGATGTCACCTGTCATCATTCCATATTGTGCAGAAATGCCCTGAATGGGGAAAATGAAACCTTTATAACAACAAAACACTCATTTCTGCTGTTTCTTAAAGAAAAACGTCCGACCCCGAGGGCTTGCTATTTCCAAACTGACAACCATGTCTGGCAAAATCAGAGTATTTTGTTTAAAACTGATTATCATTAATGCATTAATGTATGGAAAAGGTTTTTTTTTTTTTTAAGTCTTCAAAACATCAGTATTCCACGACCAAGAAAAAATGACAGTTAAACTTAATTTCTGGTAATAAGTTGAAGCAATGTTTCTTTTATGAGTACATTTCCCCACGTTTAAAATCAGACATGAAGACACTCTTTATAATGGGGCTGGGCATCCCAACTTGTTACGTGTGATTTTCAATGGGAGTTTTGGCCATTGCATATTAGATATCGTCTAACAGATCTCTTAATGTCGTTTTTATTTACTTATTTATTTTTTTCCCCATTTCATAATTCTTAATGGGGAGACTGTAGGCTATGTAAGTATCATAGCACATTGTCAGCCTGACTCAGACAAATACCGCCTTGCACTTTTCCCCCGTTTGATGTTGGCTGCAACAAATTTAATGAGTTCTCCGCAGATTGCAATCGTGGTGCCAGATAAGAGTTTCTGTCAAGAACGCTCAAGTCAGACATGTCAGAAAATTATGGTTTCATTATGCGGGAGGATGTTAATTTTAATGCTGCCTACTTTTCATCTGAAGACCCACCAATTCCTTCCGGTGCTTTCCGTTAGTTTATCATTCTAACTGTCAACTAAGCATTTATAATTGCAGGACTACAAAATGGGTTAACCCTTGGAAACGTTCCTCCCTACGTAATCCAGAGTTGGAAGGTCCGATTTGAAATAACAAATGTTCACAGTATTTTTGGCCTAGAAGCCATTGATCCTAAGGACTTTTTTGCTTTTTGAAGAAATGTTAGTCATCTTCTAGAATATTCCAAGTATCTAACCATTTCAGCAAATGTGTTTTTTAGAGATATATCGTGACCTGATGATAAGAAACTGTTTATTCTAGCTGACTCTTATAAGAAAGAAAGAAATAGCAGGTTGTAGACTTGGCCTGGCAGCTTTAAACAAGGTAAGATTAACTAAAGGAGTGTCTCGTCTCCTCCAATCCTATAGGTGGAGCTGGGATTGCATCTATAAGATATGGCCTAAACAGGAAGTGCTGTCATTTAACAAGCTCTGTTGGCTGGATATATAGCCTGGCTGTAGAGCTTGAGGCTCCTTATTTTTACTCTCCAGTGCTGTGTCTAATGGGATTCTAGTCTGTCAGCTTCCCGGTTTTGTGTCTTGGCTCAGTCCTAGACTTTGTTTTCTGATATTGCCCTGTGGGTGCAGGTGAACATTTCTTGGAACCTTCAGCACTGCTCCAGGTGCCTTGCGCCTGGCCAGAGAAGTGAATAGAATGCCTGCAGGCTATATTCAAATGCTGAAAGTGAGAGCACATGTCATACATTTGGACCCAGGACTGTTCCCTGTTGAACTGCACATCCAGCCAATGAGAGCGATGTAAGAGTACATTACAATTCTGGATGTACTAGAAAATGAAATGTTGGGAGAGAATTCAGCTCTCGATGGGTCTTGACAGGCTGGTGTATAAATAAATCTAAGGTGAGTATTATACCAATGTCATTATTAATGTTATCAATATTACAAAGAAATGTGCTACATCTTAAATAGCCAATAAACCCACACTAGAAAAGGAAGTTTATTGTGTCTCGTTCAAGAAAGAAACCAAATTTTATGTGTATTTTGTGCATGTTATCCTGATATACCCAGTACTGTTAGGCTGCTATTATTTAAATGATTTTTTTAAAGGAGCAGGATGTGTTAAACTAGTCTATAGCTGTTAAGAATCAAAATTTTATATCTTTTTCCCCCCACAAAGGTTGGAGTACTCATACTTCAAAAGAGCTAGGAAGATGGGGATTTTTTATTTTTCTTTGGCAGATCTTTAAGCAGCTCAGTTGGAATGGGATCTACTAGATAGGAAGTATAATTCATATTCAAAATGTTAATTTTTTATGAACTTTGACTGGTTGGGAGTTCTAGAGGCATTGGGTGGAGTGATCCGTACTCCTCTCTGAGGTAATAGCAGAACCCAAAATCTAATATTATGAATTTCATTTTTAATGAAGTCCATAAAGCCACCAGTACTAATATTGAGCAGCATTCTAGATGTAGATCTAGTTAACATCAAACAGAGATGCACATTAATCCAAATGTTAGCACAGCCATTAAACATATGGAAATTTCCCCCGAAGGTTGCTACTTAAAGTTGAAGGCTAGTACCTGCAATTGTGCTTTTCAGCAAGGTGATGAAACGGAAATTCATATAGTGATGTTTTCAGATGGAAATGGGAGGTGCTACACCTTGACACATCTCTAAAATTGACTTATCTTAGCCAATGTAAATCCATAAAAGTGAAAAGACTCCTTCCCAACCTTTCCAGATTTGGTGCTCGTCTGAAGATCTATGGGTGATAAAACAGAACCTGATGGTGTGACTCGAGGCATGAGAGAGTTTATAAAGAGGAATCGAACGGGCCAGAGATGTAGGTAGACTTCAGGAAACTGAAACACAATGGGGCACAGTTTTGAAAATGCCCCAGCCACCAGGTTGTTCCTGGCTTTCCTGATCACTGTGGAAAAGGTATGGCATTGACTATGAGGGTGTTGCCTAGGACAGGAGAGGTCTTTTTGAGAAATTAGCGGTATGGTTTTTTTTTTATAGCATTGTCTGATAAAATATTGACTTTGCCGCAGTGCCTGGCTGTGTGTTTGTGTTTCCTGACCATTACCTAGCACACAAATTCCCTATGATATGCTTAAGACTATTTCAAATGACCTTTCAGGTGCTCCGATATGTTTTAGAAGTGTTTTTCTTACCCTCCTTTTCCTTTCCATAAACAAACTTGCATAGCGAATGCTGATCAGGGAAACAGTTTTTCCGACGTAACCGGAGACATCTCTGGTCTAGAGGGAAGAACCCTGGAACGTATTGTGGGCAACATGTATTATGTACTGTCCAGGTAGTTTGCCTAAGAACTGTATTTTTCTGTGTCATTCATATCAGAGATCCAGCACTTTTTAAATGTTTGGTCCCCTCCTTGTCTTTTTATTAAGAGATTGTACTAGCTTGTGTTTAAGTTCGAGGTTGACTCACAAGGACATTTCCCAGCTTGAGACGTTACTTTTAGCCAATGTTCTCTCAAGGACTCTTACAGAAAATCTCAAAAAAAAAAAAAAAAACAGGCACACACTAAAAAGGAAAGAGAAAAAATAACAAAAAACTTTATCCAGCAGTATGAATCAGCAGCATGTAAAACTAAACAGTACCACTAGAGATGAAAGTGTGACTTGTCATAAAGCTTGAAGGGCTGAAATATCTGGAATTTTTGTTTTTCTCTCTCTGATAAAAAGCGGGAAACAAAGGCACATACATGCAATATATTTTTGTGAATGATTGTTCTGCTGTAATTTACAATATGTCAGACATACCCAGATCTTATAGAGCAGAAGGAGTGAGGGAGACAGGAATGGACCGCAGCAAATATCCTTTCAGTGGCAATAATTGAATTTATGACGCACAGGACTGGACTCCCAGTCCACAAGCTGGCTGAAACAATGGCCGCCTCCCCGGAGGAAGCGAGGACAATAATGACGAATGGCATAGGCCTCTCCCTTTGTATACCACCTGTATGGTCGCGCCTTGCTGGTTAATTAATGGCGTGTTTCCATCAACAGTTCGCTTGCAAACGCGGCTCCCGGACACACGTTCTGTCACGTGCCACCAATTCCCTGTCGTGGGTTCAGACAGCTTGTGTGGGGCTCGGGGGGGTCGACAAGCCGGGCATATCCACCGCTGTCGGTATGTATTTAGTGGCACTTCACAGTTTTAGCTAGGCTTATCGCACCAGCCGGGCCTTGAATCCCACCCCCATCCCACCCCCTGCATCTCTAAAATACATCAGTTGATTTTTCATTTGATACTGTGCCCCTCACCATAACAGTGGCAAAACGGGCTTTACTAGAACTGCCGTGTGCTGCAAACATTTGAGACGCCTCATTCTCCAGGAAGCGTGGGTCCTTTGAGGAAGTAGCTCAAAGCCCCCAGAACTAATCTTCAGGGACTAGAGGCGGGGTGCTCTCCTTCAGTGTAACTTACCTCAGTCGCCCATCACGTGACACGGCCCCATACAGATGAGGTCTGATGGTCCTTCCCAAAGCTGTCAGGCATAGAGAGACCCCTTGAAAAGCACAGATTCAGGGGCTTACGGTATGTAGACAGCTGTGTAAAGTCTCTGGGTTCCTTAGGGTGCAACAGCAGAATTATCCTCAAAGTGCTCCCACTAAAAAAGACCATTGTCACCGCAAGACATTGCATCAGCTGTTAATTAAAAAAGAATGGATAATCAATCAATCTCTAATGATCAAATTCTAACCATAACTGAAAGGACACCAGACTCCTGTACAACACGCGCTGTATTTTAATGCTATTAACGGTCAGGAATGAAGTGTAATACAATATTCCCTTTGGTGGATCATTCTCCAAAATGGACTGAAGTGAGTACAGCGTTTTCTGCACTTCACTGAAGAGGACATAAAAGCGATATTCCTTTTGGCTGCTTTAAAAGCAGAACTGTCAAACATGGGAGTTTAAAGGCATTTTTATGCCAAAAAAACACGCGCCTGTCACTCTGAACACACCCCCTTTCACTCCGCGTACGAACAGGTGGTCATACGGAAGCCTGCAGAATGTGGCCAGATACCATTGAAGGTGTCCAGTTGCTTTCCGTCGGTTTTCCTCCCGCTTTTAATCCCCGTGTCTTGCAACCAAACGTTTTGGATTTGCTGATGATAAAATGTATAACTCTTTGATGGCTGTCATGATAAATGAATCATCAATAAGGCAATTTTCCTTTTTTTTTTTTTTTAAATGGGTCACTTAACAAGCAAGCTGTCATGAAGAACATTACAATAGTTTTTAAAATGTGAATCGAAAGCAGACGAAAATACCAACATGAGCAACAATGGCTAAAATGATACGACGACTTCAGAACGCTGATAAATAAGAATTTGGAGTAAATTGTCCCTTTAATGACAAGGAAATGAGCTCAGCTGTTTTTTTTTTTTTTCTTTGTTGTGGTATATGCTTATTAAAATAATGAAGGTATTCTTTAAGTCCGACGTGAAGCACAAACAGGAGTTTCCACTGACTCACGGCAAAAAAATAACGGACCATGCAGAGGAGCTTCACTGCCGACGGACAAACGGGAAACAAGATGACAAAATATACAGTATTGACATTTATAATGGAAGCCTGAAGAATGTCACTGATATCTTCTGGGAACTGAAGGTCAACCAAGACGTATTTCATTAGAAGAATGAATAAGTAAATATTAGCCCTAATGATTAAATTAGCATATTGTCATTTACGTGTCTTTCTTAATCTAAATTTGATTTCACTTTATTAAAACTTTATTGCACTGTGAAAGCTCAAATGAAGCATACGGGGAGGTAAAATACGTAGGTTTCCTCAGTGTATGCATTTTCCTCTCGTGACCCGTGCCTTTGACGCAGACCAAAACAAGAAGAACTCCGGCCTCCCTTCATAGAGGCAGCAGCCTCAGACTGGCGCTCTTGAAGGCACTCGCTGAACGGGGATCAGAGAGCAGTGGGTTTACGGGGAACTACAGCGGCCTGTTTTGACGAGAGGAAATTGTGGGTGCCTGAATGTTTCTGCTTCCTGTCAGGGAAACTGAAGCTGACTGGACCAGAGGAAGCATGCACTCAGTTTACAGTTGAAAGTGTGAGCTATTTCACCCATTGAGGCTTTCGAAAAAAGGATGTTGAAATGAAAGGGTGTTTCTGAAGAACCCAGAATAAAATAAGACGATTTAGACTTTTCTGAACAGATGTTTCTCTTAAAATAGCCGACCTGTAAATGTACCACTACAAATACATACACAAATCACACATAATCAAATTAATACAGCAAGACACATTTTTTAAATGAATACCGAAAAAGCAAAACAAAAACTTTTTCATAGAAGCATCCATGTAAAAACAGGGTGAAAAGCACCCCGTCATACAATATTCATTCAGATCCATAATGCATTTGGTGAGACACATTCCCCTCTGGTTACAGCTAATGGAGTCGGATGGAAACAAATCAAAGCAGGACACTGGTGCTCAAACAAAGTCTTGAATGTATGTACACTGGTGCAGGAAGGGGTATGCTCTCGAACACCCGCTGAAGGTGAGGCGTGTTTCTGTCTGTGATGGGGAGGGGGTCTCCATGGGGCATTAGAGTGTTGCAGGAGGGCTGGAGACCGCCTGTGGCCAGCACTAGCGTTAATTAGTAACTAGCATGGCATTTAGCATGGGAACTGTCAGGCAGAGGTGCTAGATCGACCACAGTTCTCTTGGCACACGCGTTCCCCATATATTTTCACCACATTCCTCGAAGCACAGTCACATCTCTGACCCGTTAACGCGTGCACCTGATGGACATTCTTCCGTGACGCACCAGGTGTCCCATTCAGCGTGCACCTCGTCTCGAGCCTGCGGGGAGTGGCTGGATAGACTTCGGGCCTGCTCCAGGCTTGAAGACGCATTCGCCCCATAACCCGTACAAGAGGAGCCGCACAGACACACGTCGTATCCATAGGTGTTTACCCCGAGACACGCAGAGCAATCGGTGCCCATAACTGCCGTGTAATTAACCTCGCAGGGACGTGGGCGCTGGCAGATAAACACCGCTGAAATTAATACACATTCATACCGCATCCCAGTAAAGTGTCCCGGCTCATCCCAGTGAGACCATTAGAGGTCCAGTGTAAGTTATGGAGGACATTGATAATATAAACACAGTGGGGATAAATTGATAACTGTGTACATGCTAATTACTAGCCTGGGTGATGAGTCTCTCTCACTTTTATTTTTCGTCGTTCTTCTGTGGGTTAATTACCTATCCTCACTGGTATACTGAGGTAGATCTTCCATGGCAGAAAGTTCAACTGATGAAACCACTACCTCTGGTAAATTATTCATTGCCTGGACAACTGCGACGCAGACGATATGCATTTCAAAGTAACGTGGGAGTCTGCTCGATCGGTGCCCCCTAGCTGCTACGTCGGTCGCCGCAGCACTCCCGCAAACCCTTCACGTCTAACTCTGCGCACACACACCCCCCCCCCCCCCCCCCCCCCCCCCCCCCCCACCCCCCCCCCCCCCCCCACCACCCCACCACCCCCCCCCCCCCCCACCCCCCCCCCCCCCCCCCCCCCCCCCCCCACCCCCCCCC
>JAACJT020002173.1:0-12765 GCA_009936485.2 Gymnarchus niloticus
TAGCTATTAGGGCATAGGGTGTACTAACTTTTTCCTCAGTAGGAATTGGCATCTTTGTTAATTTCTTTTGTTAAATAAGTGAATTTCTTGTTTTTGCAAAGGTGATGCAATTACATCACCTTATATATTATTACAACATATTAATATGTTGATCTTTCTTCATAAAGAACTAAATATTTCAAGGTGTGTCCTAGTTTTTTCGCATGACTATATATGGACAAAAGTATTGAGACACCTGCCTGTGCAATATTTCAATTTAAACCAAGGGTATAAATAAGAAGTTCATCGTCCTTTGCCTCCAGTCTTTGGGAAAGGATTTATGCTAAATGTTTGAATATCGTTGGTGGGATTTGATGCGATTCAGCCATAACAGCATCAGTGAGGCTGGGTATTGATATTGGGCCATCGGGTCTTCTGTTTGTGTGCTGTATGACATCACAGCTGAACTCTTGTGGTTTATAGACGTTTCCACATCACAATCACTTCACTCGCAGTTAATCAAGGCAGAAATTGACTTGTGGGGAAGGTGGCATCTTATGATGGTGTCAGGTTGAAAGTCAGTAACCTCTTCAGTATGACCCATTCAACCACCAGTGTTTGTTACTGGAGATTGCATGGCTGTGTGTTTAATTATACACCTGTCTCAACAATGAGTATACCTTAATTACCCAAGTACAAAAGTATGTGAACCCCCTGTATTAACTGGTGTCCCAATACTTTTGTCCATATAGCGTATATCTCATAATCATTTCTCTTGCACTTAAAGGACTTTCATCATTCACAGGCAGTGCTTAACTCTTCAATCTCATTCTCCTTATAGGGGTTGTAGTGTGGACATGGTGCCTCAGTGATTAGCACTGTTGCCTCACACTCCCAGGATTGGGGATTTGAATCTAGTCTGCTCTGTGGGTGTGGAGTTAGCACATTCTCCCTGTACTTCACAGGATTTCTCCTGCATTCTAAAGATGTGATTTAGGCTGATTAACATCTCTAACTTGGGCCTTCATTGTGAGTGAATGTATTCTTGTACCCTTTGCTGCTTGGGATAGGCTTCAGACCCTCAAAACCTTAACCATGATAAGCAGTTTCGATTATGTTGAAGATGGATAAGCTGTTTTATTTCCAATCATCTGCAAGCTGGTTCTTCATACTGATCTTTATAGGATGATCTTGTCTGTATACAAAGTGTTGCACTTGGACCCATAAGACTAGTATTGCATCCAATCCTGCTGGGCACCATCTAGACATGAGGCAAGAAAAACAAAGCATAGATGTTCAAATTAGATATTAATAACTTACTGGCAAATACAGAAGACCACAGGGGCATGTACAGCACCACCAGCAGCCTTAATTAGAGGAGGATATGTCATGAGGTGCAAGTAAGCTAGACTAAAGCAGTAGGTCTTCAGTTGTAACTTAAAGACTGAGACTGACTTGGTATCCTGTACATAGGCTGGGAGATTGTTCCATCATCGAGGGGCCTTGTAACTAAAGGCTTTAACATCAACACTAATTTTATGTATGTGAGATAAGGAGTCCCAAATTCTGTGATCTAAGCTGCAGTTCTGCAAATATGAACAGTTTTTATTATAGCTATTAATCAGTTCATTCAAATAGTGAGGTGCTTCAACTTGAAGTGCTCTGTATGTAATCCAGTACAAAATTTAAAATTTTAAGGTGTATTAAATAAAATGGCAAAAAAAGGAGCACAATTCTTTATGACAGTTAAATGATGTTTCATCTCATCCTTCAATAACAGCAGTCAAACAGTGCATAGATGTTACAACTCAGGAGGACAGTAACACTAATCAGGCAGGTACAGACACAGGGAAGGATTTAGTTCAAGTCCAAGTAAACATCACATTTCAATACAAAATACAAAGCACATTTTAAATACAAATACTTTACCAAACTGATATCCACTCCAATTTAATAATATCCTTAAGACAAGTCTTCTTTCACTGCTTAAAAAAATTCTATCAAATAAACACCCCATTAATTACTGTGTATCCCAAATCCATAGTCCTTTTCCTACCCAGGGTGGCCTTCCCCAGCTAATCCACTGCATCTCCTAATCACAGTTTGCATCCACCCACAGATTCCTCTCAGTTCACTTACAGCTCCCAGACACCTGTCCACAGGGGCAGACCTGGAGTCACTTTCAGTCCTGGAATAACATGATGCAGACTAGTTCAAAAGTTGATTTAATGTATGTGAGAAAATGGGCAACATAGTAATAAAACCAAACAGACAAACAGCTCTTAAATAAGCTCCAAACTAAATTAAGCTTTCTCTTTATTCCAAAATACCCCATATATCTAAAGAAATCTCTTTTATGGTTGTAGAAACCAGCTGCTGCTGCACTGACTCTGTTTTTTCCAGGACTACCTTCACCCCCTCAGTTACATTGGAGCAGTTCTAATCACATGTGCAAGGTAAAGTACAAGCAGTGGAACAATTGACACATCTTCAGGTACAGTTTTAGTCTGTGATGCAAGAACCTCCCCACGTGCTCCAAGTGTGCCCCCCACATTGTAGAGTGCACAAAAAAACATTTTTGGTTCCTGCTGCTCCTTTGAATCGACCACTGAATAGTGGCATTAGCATTACACAGACCAAAGGGCATCTGCATAAACTTGTAAAACCCTTCACAGCTACCTGCCAATACACACTTTCTAAATCGAGCGCTGGCATCTTTATTGTTGCGAGGGATTCCTCTATCCAAGGGGAATGGGAATTCATCCCTATGTGTAATTACACTGAGTTTGCTCTAGTCAACGCAAAACCTCCAGCTACTATCTTTCTTCTTCACTAGTACTACTGAAACAGCCCAGGGACTCCAGTGATCACTGCACTCGCCTTTCAGTTAACTCCTTCCCTAACAGACACTGAGTGCAGATTAGTCAGATGGTGGGCACTCATCTTCTGGATTTCTCCTTTAACTTTATCTATACCAGACCAACTAAAAATAACTAAAAATTGAGGAGCTGGGGTGTTTAGTCGTTCCACTAAGACTGTCTTGTAACAACCTGCAACTGACGAAACATTAACATATTTTACAGATAAAAACTTGAATCCAAACTGCTCAGTAATATTAATACTACTCTCTATGAATAAGGTGTGTCAGGTGTACATGGCAAAAAAATGAGAGTTTTTGTATAGCATGGAGCACATGATACTTTTGTTATGTTTATGACAGAGAACTAGATATACTCAAGAGATTGCGCAAAACACTTTATTGCAGAATTAACAAAAAAGTCCAAATGGTGATCAACTTAATGGAAATAAATCTAAACTGCTGGTCCCAATAAATGCATTTCAATGAAGTCACAAGTTATTTTGGAGGGACTTAGGAGGGAGCATTTTGCTCTAGATACTGAAAACAACTTTTGTGTAAGTTTCCTTCAGTTTGATGGAAGGCAGCTTCCCAAAACATAAGCATCACGTCTGTTCGGATTCAGAAGCCATAGTGCTGAACTCCTTGTTGCAGATTTTGCCATCTCTATTCCCAGCTAATATGGATTAGAGCATTGTACCATAGTCTGGCACTGCTTGGGTTGGGTCGCTATTGGGAAACTTTATGTGTCCCTTTCATCTGCATTCATTGGTTGGTATGGTATTGGCTGCCCTGGTAGCTTTTGCTTGGCAGTAATCCATTGTGCCTCATTAACTGAATAATAGTTTTCACCATGTTCTTTTCCTCCTCTTCCCTAGAGTGAAACATGGAGGTCAGGACGGTGGTTTCCACACTGGGTCTGCCCTTTTCCCACACTGCATGCGGTGGCAATCTGTATAGTGATTGTGCATCTCACTATTTGATGTGATCACTGCGTGTGTGCATGTGTATAGGCACCTGGATTGAGGATACAGCTGTTGCGAATTTGCCCTCTGATCTTGGTAAAGGATAACCCTCCTCGGCAACCATATTGTCTTTTATTAAGTTGGCTTTTATGGTTTTTGCATGGTAGCCAGTACCATGTCCTCATCTTATGAAGTTTTTAATTGTTTTATTTTTGTAAAGAGTTTATTTTAATTAGATTTATTTGTGATCAGTAAAATTAATTTAAATTGAAATACACTGCCTCCAGCTTTTCATTACCAGTTTACCTGTGTGTCCTTTCCTGTTTGTGAGAGTTTTTCACATCTGACAGGATTGATTCCTGTTGAAGTTCCTAGGTGGGGTAGCCAAGCACTGCAGAGGGTAACTTCCCTGGTTATGTATTACCGCCCAGATCACATAATGGTAAAAGAAGTCATGTGATTGGATGGTTTGATGTAGAGCACTTAGTGTACAGGCAGAAAAGAAGAGAACAAAGGACAGAGGATTGAGGTACGCCAGTTACTACCTGATGACACTTGGAATTATCTGCCTGATAGGTAAGAATCAAACTATTTAAGAGCAATTTTTGATAAAGTGGGAGACGGTAGACAGGAGGATCTGGTAGTTCACCTTGTTAAAAGCTGAGGATAAGTCTACAAGGATGAGGACAGATGACTGAGATGAAGTTCTTGCAACTCATAGAGCATCCATGGCTGTTAGATGGGCAGTCTTACTGGAGTATCCAGCCTTGAAACTGGACTGGTGAGGGTCCAGGAGGTTATTCTGTATGAGAAAGTCAGGAACTTTACTGAGGATAGCACACTCGAGTTTCAGAGAGATATGAAAGGAGAGATACAAGCCAAATGTAGGTTTCTTAATCAGTGAAGTAGCTCAAGCTTGACTAATCACTCTCATACCACAGATACCATATTCTTCCTTGAAGTACAGTTATGACCCCCTTACCATTCATCTACACACCCCCTACAAATTTCTATGGAGACAACCATTACTGGGTAGTAAAATTTTAATTTTACTGGAAGAAATTTTGATCATTACTGTTATACTTGCAGCTGATCAGCCTCCTCACCAAAATACTAACAGCTGTGTTTTATGTGTTTGCCCAAAATTCTGACCTCTTTTGCCAGTGTACCTTGGGTTTTGCTTGATAGGATTATGTTTTGGGTTTGGTTTCCTTTTTTTCTAGAACACCCTGTGTACCGCCCTTCCGTCTGTTTTTCACACTGAGTATTGCCATCACCTATCTCATGATTTCAGTTCTCCCACTGTATTTATTACAAATCCATATAGAGCTAGAGTGTATAGCTAATTATTGTAATGATATTCTGAATGGATCATTCTCATTTATTACAGTATAGATGTAATGATTGCACAGACTGGATCTAAGCCCAGAGTGCAAGGCTTTAATTGTGGTCAAAACAGGTAGGGTCAAAACTAGAATAAACATGATCTCCAAAAACCAGAGGGGCATCCAAAATGTAGTCACAAACAGGCAGTCAAAATCCAGCACAGGGCAATGAACATGGCAAAAAATAAGTCATTTCAGGAACAGATAAGAGTCAAACACGGGTAAGTTCAGGCAAGAATACAAATGCTCAGTATGGTCTCAAAAACTCCATATAGGACAGCAAGATAGCGGCATACTAGGTCACAGTGGTCAACTCTGGGTCCATCTCATGGTATGTTTTTGTAGCTATGTCATGTTTTTGTGATGCAGCGTGGCACTGCATGTTTACTGGAACCTTTGGTAAACATGCCCACGACCTACGACCACCAAACTTTAACCAGCCTCAGCGACCAATGCCGTACACAACCAAACAAAGACACGTTGGAGGAACTGCACCACTTTAGCATTCTCATTGCCAAGGGCCGCAAGACCTCAGCATCACCTGGAAAGGGTGACCGCCCGGAAGTTCCCCAAAAGCAGTGTGCATGGAAACAGAAATACGGCAAGTGAGTAGGCGTCCATGCCAGGCTCAAAGCTTATTGAGCCACTCTCCCATTCATCTTTCTCTCCAACGTACATTCCATAAGCTGGTGTACGAACACAAAGATTGTCTCTGCACATTCCTTGGCACTCGTTGAGGTACTGGCAGTCAGGTGCAGATCCTTCTACATCCCCAGAGAGTTCACAACTATCATCATTATCGCTGTTTACATCCTTTCTAGCGCTAATGCTAATGCTGGCAAGACCTTGGACCAGCTCTATGGGATAATTAAAGAAGTACAGATGGTTCACCCCGATGGCTTTTTCATCGTTGCTGAGGATTTCAACAATACAACACTAAAGGCAGTACTACCCAGATTCCACCAGAACATTTGCCACATGAAGGGAAAACATGGTGGACCTTGCTTAAACAAACATCCACCTTGCATACAAGGCAGCACCCCTTCTGCACCTTGGACATGAAGATCACATCTCAATTCTCAATCATGGACAAAACAGGCAGGGTCAAAACCTTAACAAACAGGATATCCAAAAATGAAAGAGGAACATCCAAAATGCAGTCATGGTCACAAGCAAACAGTCAGAATACAAAACAGGGCAGTCAACACAGCAAACAAATCCAAATCATAATGCAAAAACAGGAATCAACAAAGACCAGACAAGACACCAAACACTCAATATAATCTCAGAAACTCAATACCTCACACTGAGCTGTGGGAATATATAAAGGAACTACGTCACTGAATAATTGAACACAGTGGTTAGTACTTGTTTCAATTTTTAAACAAACAAGATGTTCGGTACAGTTTAAAATGTGATTTATTATCAACAAATAACACACATGCAAACTGCAAACAAAATTTCTTTAACAAACAAACATTCTTTAAAAAAGTCTGAATTCGGTGCAGTCACTTCTTTGCAAAAGGCTTTCACATTTCCCTTGATTTGACTAACCTCTGCACAGCTTATGATGGGTCATACAGCTGAAGCTCAGGGCCCCCTGTTGAGATGAGGATCAGGTCTGATGTGAGACTGCTGCGGACATCTGATTTTATTCGCTTCTGGGCACTAAAGGCTCTTTCACAGTTGGCAGAACTGATTGGTAGAAAAAGCAGAATCTGGACAAGATGGAGAATGTTTTGCATTTCATCTCTATAGAGTGTTTTCAGTAGTAGTGTTTGGAACAGGTCCAAGTAGGGCTTTGCCATGAAGATCATCAGACACTCACTTTGACTCCCTAGGTATTTTTTTATCCTGACACTCAGCTTCAGCCAGCTTCTCTCTGAACCATTCTGTGAGGACCAGACCTACAGGTCCCTGCTGCTTTACATCAAGTTAAAGTTCCCTCTTGTCTTCAGATCACCTGTCATGGTTGAAAATTGCAAATTTTGTGCACTTTGGTCTTTATTACCTCTAAGCAGGTTGTCAAACTTCGCATGAGAATTTATGTACAGCTTGTAAAAAACACTTTCCATGTGTAGTCCCATCAGATCTCCTCTCATGTCAATGGCCAGAAAAAAACTGTGGTATGAATACCAAGGGTTTGTTTTTTCAGACACTGTGTGATAACAGTAGCCAGCATACCATCAGGGAGAAGCTCAGTTTTCATGTATTCAAAACTAGTCAAACAGCTCTCAATTGCAGCAACAGCACTAGGCTGGATGTGGTCTGCTTTCTGCAGTGTCTGACTCAGTATCCTGCAGCACATCATCCAGGAAATGACAAAAAGCAGAAAACTGCAGGTCCTTCATAGTTTTGAAGATCTTTCCCCCTCTCCATGCAAATGGCAACAGCTTCTTTTTCATACAAGTTTGCAGCAATGTTTGAAATTAGTTCAGCACTATGAACATTGCTGTCATTCATTCATTCATTCATTCATTCGACATGGGGACAGCAGTCTAAGCAGAGATGCCCAAACCTCCCTGTCCCCAGCCACCTCCTCCAGCTCCACCGGGGGGATACCAAGGCATTCCTAGGCCAGCTGAGAGATATAATCACTCCAGTGTGTTCTGGGTTTGCAGCAGGGTCTCCACCCAGCCGGAAGTGCCTGAAACACCTCCCCTGAGAAGCATCCAGGAGGCATCCTAGCCAGATGCTTGAACCGCCTCAGATGGCTTCTTACAATGAATCAGAATCAGAATATCTTTATTGTCAGTGTAATGAGTACAACAAAATTAAGTCCCCAGCATAGGAGTAGCGGTTCTACTTTGAGCTCCTCCAGAATGTCCGTGCTCCACACCCTAGCTCTAAGGCTGAGCCCAGACATCCTGCAGAGGAAGCTCATTTCCACCTCTTTTACTCACAGTCTCATTCTTTTGATCACTACCCAAAGCTTGTGACCACTGGTGAGGGTAGGAACCATTGGCTGCAGATTTTGAGATACTGATCCTCATCCCGGCCCTTTCATACACGGATGCACACTGCCCCAATGTAAGCTGGAGGTCACAGCCTGATGAAGCTAACCAACACATTGTTACAGCTGGCTGCATATCCTTTGTTGTGAGTGTAATGTTAGATTCTCGCATTTGAAATTGCGTGATCCCGCCATAAAATCTGTTTTACCAGCCAAGCTAGGTTTGATGGGCTAGGACTCACAAATCATTATGTCTTCCTTCACATTGTACAAAAGCCAACTGAAGTCTAATAGCCAACTAGTCTGGAACTTTTGTTGGAACTTTTAGCCAACTTGCTCCTACATTTTGACAAGGAATGCAGAATCAGCCTTTTGGGCACTGGGATTCACCTCATCACTTGCTGCTTTGTTCTTTCTGTACGGTGCTGAAATCTAAGATTTTAATACACAAAACCGAAAAAAAAAACGTATCACCAAGCTTTCTGATTGGATAGGAACTTTCATTTCTTCATATCAATTTTTTGTAAAATACATATGCAAACATTACATGTTTGTGAGCATGGGATGTAGCACTGTAACTTAGCAGAGTGACTATGTCAAATGCATTGCCAAATATGGTGAGTGAAAATCTGAACTTTTACTAGTTAATGGGTGTTTATAGTTGCTTAGTGTAAAATTCTGTCAAATATGTGAGTATTTTACTCGGACTGTAGAGGGCTACCCTACCTCGAATTCCAGAACTGTGTAACCCACATAAAAGAGCCGAAGGCCATCCACAAGCCTATTAATTCACTAAGTTTCTGTAGCAGCCCTGCCCGAAAATAACAGAGTTTTGAGCTAAACAAAGCTACCTGTGATCCAGTTTCCAAAATACAGGGGACACACCACCACATCACAGTCACTTCTACCTCTGGACACTCGCTAACCATCACTGGGTAGGATGGAACATTGGTCTGAGTCCCTGATAAGCAGTAGTGGTTCCGAAGCACTGGAGGTTCAGCTGATAATATACCTCTGGACCCAAGCTTCTCAACCTTTTTCCACAACAGTGCTGTGCAAGCTCCATGGGCCGCATTCAATGACCACATTATCAGCATATATACTGGGGTGAATGAACGGATCATGTTATAAAACTGCAGACTCGGAGCTTAACAAAGGTAAAGACTTTACTCACAAGGCTCCCATCAATAACAGTGTACAGAACAATTTCACATCGGCTCTCCTGGCTATGGCAATGACACACGGTGGACAATTAGACATCCTAACATCACCGGGACACAACACAACACTTTTTAAAAAACAGGACATTACAGGACATAACTCCATAATGCTATTTAAACTGATGCTGTGCCCATTGCAGTATGGCACCCTATTTTTGGCCCTTTTTCAGGGTCGCAATATGTTAGCAGGCAAGGCAAAACTATTATTAATCAAGTGAAACCACTGCACATTAACATTATGGTACAACACAAACCTTTTTGATGGTCAGATAACTTTTAACGTTTAATCTCTGCTAGTATGAGGCAATAGGACACTTGATGCTGTCAGAAGGTCTGATTCAACATGTTTAACTGCACAGTGAATTATGATTCCAATTCCACGATTCCGTCTATCAGACTTGATACAGGACATTGCACTGAAAGTCTGTTCTCAAATGTACACAGATCCAAATATTGAGAGTATTTTTTGCACTTAATGACCTTAAATTTAAAAACGAGGGGTGGTCTCTTCATTTTTCTCCCCTAAGGACAAACATCCATTTTGACAACATCTGTTTAACACTACACTAAACATTATGCATCGCCAACTACTCACCTGACCATTTTCTGACCGGTGTGACACTGAAACACTGTATGTCCATTGGTATCCTGCCCATGTAATGTTGCAGCTCTATGAAAGTTAGATCTGATCACACATTACATGTTTTGTGACATGAAAATGCTAGGTTTTATCATTTTCATCCAAATCCATGTCAATTTTTTATTAGAAGGAACAGATAGCAAATCAGTGTTAGTGAATTGCAGCCTGTGGGCAGCACTAGCATCTGTGGCAGGTCACTGGTTGAGAACCACTTCTCTGGAGGCTCATAAGCTGCTTACAATGGATCCAACTTCTCCACCTCCATCTCATTCTCTTGTTCTAATGCTTTGACTTTCTTGCAGAGAACTATATGTCTTCTCTGGATCCCAATGTAACAGCCTCTGTAGTTCAACTTGGAAAAGGCCTGGGCATAGCACACAGAACCAACTGTGAACAGAGCATCTCCTCTACTCTAGCGCCTCTGCAGAGTTCCTGCTTTGTGGTCCCTGGTCTCTGGTAATATAAACAACTGCATGCTTAGCATATCTTTGCAATGCACTCTGTCTTTGCCTTTCGATTTGGATTTGTTTGTCATGTTTATTTACCTGCTTCAAATTATGACCATTTTGTCTGTGATCACAAGTACATTTTATATATCCCTTTGGCCTTAGGAATCTTGTCGTTCTGGGTTTGACCATGCCTGTTCTAACCACGATTAAAAAGCCTGACTTTGCACTTGGCTCCAACCTGCATATTCATTGTAATTGAGCCCTAATGTACATTTCATAGTGATGTGTTACTCGAAAAAAAATCAACTGGCCCTTCTATCCAGAGAACTTGGGCACTTAGTGTTCCCCTAAAAATCACGGGACCCATACATGAATCAAAACAAACAAACAAACAAACAAAGAAGTTATATTCAAGTGTACTCATGTTAGTATTCCTCTGGGTCAGCGCTCTAGGGTTTTATCTAACAGAGGATCATAGTGTAGAGGGTAACCTGCATCTCTGGTGAGACCTCATGGATTTAGATGCTTCATTCATAAGTTTGTAATTACTTTGACTAGCTCGCCCCTTCCACCTAATATTTATGTTCAGTTTATGAGAGTATATTTTGCCACAGGATGTTACTGTATGATGCACTGTTAAAATACCATTCTTCCAACTGCTTGTCCTGGTCATGGTGACAGAGGGGTTTGGAACCCATCCCGGGCAAAATAGATCACAATTTGTGGTAAACTCTGGATAGGACAGCAGGATACCACAAGGCACATACATACTCACACACTATGGGTAATTTGGAGACTCCAGTTAACGGCGCTGCATACATTTGGAATGCATGAGGAAACATGGCAGATGCGGGGAGAACATACAAACTCCACACACAGAGCAGAGGTGGGATACAAACTTGACTTTGACAGATATGCTGACATTTAAAGAATTCAGAGGCTCATGGCCGATTATTTAGCTGATTAATATTTTTTTCTTGTTTAAAAAAAGAAGAACCTATAACAAGAAACAGAACCGATTAACCTTTAAACATTTATTTAACAAGAAACACACTTGAAAAAGATCAAAAGGTAGCGGCATAAATTGATAGCTGTACAAATCAAAGGACTGTATTTCTAAAAAATTCAAAGGCTAAGCAATTAATTATGAAAATAATCTCCATCCATTTTCCAAAATTCTTAATCGTATTTGGGGTTATTTGGGGGGGGGGGGGCTATCCCAGGTAGCCTGGGGCACAGGGTGGGGGACACTGGGGGGGGGGGGACATAACAGACAATTTAAACATGCCAATTAGCCTACAAAGCATGTCTTTGGACTGTAGGAGGAAACCAGTGAAATACAGTGAGAGCATCCACGCTTGACACATGCAGGGCCGGAGGCAGGATTTGAACCTCCATCCCTACAGGTGTAAGCCGACAATGCCAACCATTGAGCCTTCACACCTCCACCCACAAAAATATTTTATTAAACAAAAATCAACAAATAGTAAATCAATAAATGCTAAATGAATACACTGGAAGATACTTAAATATAAATGCAACTGAAAACACTGCACATAGTAGCAGTGGTATTTCTGTAGAGTAATCCCAATTTATGAGAGGCAAAGCTGCAGTGGCATTTCTGTGGACTGAAGTTTAGGAATGGCAAGTTATAAAGCAGGAAACGATGTTTCTCCGCATTTTTTTCTGTGAATCTGTTCCTTCCCAACTTCACTGAACATTCTCTCACTACTCACTGTGGAAGGTGGAGAACAGAGGACCATATGTTTTTGCTTTAACCTTTTGTGGACCCTGTGCTCCCCAATTCACTGCAGGTATTGTGTAGGTTCCAATTCTGAAAAAGCCTTATGGTTGATGCTTCACTCTCTCCCTATCAGTTCTCAAATTAATGATTCAAGACAACTCGATGATATGATTATTTTAGTTTATATTCAAGTTATTTGAATTTCATTAAATATATGAGAGGTGCAAAATTCAGCACAAATTATGAGACATAATATGAGAGAAACGAAGGTCAAAAGACCACGTGGCTCCCTCTTTTCAAAATAAGTCATTTGTATCTCAAAGTATAGATCAGATTGCAATTACTTTTTTACCGATTAATGGCTTTCAATCACTAAAATTATAATATTAGATTTCCATCATCAAGGAACGCAACAATAATAATCAACAAATTATCAATTACATCACCAAAGTGATAAAGAATGAAGAATACAATGAACAATGATCAGTTAAGCGTATTTAATTCAATTCAATTCAATTTTATTTATATAGCGCTTTTAACACGGAGCGTGGTCACAAAGCGCTTTACATAGTC
>JAACJT020002174.1:0-12764 GCA_009936485.2 Gymnarchus niloticus
ACCAAGATTTCTAACCAATGTGCTTGGTTTAAGTGAGCATCCATTAAATTTTACATCAATCTGCTCTCGAAGCACTCTAAGACTAAGCAGCATTATTTCTGTTTTATCTTGATTTAGGAACAAGAAATTTCTGGCCATCCAGCTCCTAATATCTAATAGACAATCCTCAATCTTTGACAGATCAGGCAACTCACCAGGTTCAACTGATATGTATAGCCGTGTGTCATCAACATAGGAGTGGAAGTTAATACCATACTATCTAATTATGTCTGTATGACTCGGCACACTCCACACAATACCCACTGCCAGGGTCCTAAACTCCAAGACATAGGCATAGGAAAATATAAAGGAGCCTCAGATAATGAACCCAGCTGTTAGTACTGTGGGGAGTGGGATCGCTGATAAGCAGGACATGGCTGCTCGACTGCAGGCGTAACAAATACACAATCCTTCTAATTTCACATTCTTCATATGGACATTGAACTATCTGTTTCACTTGTAAATGGGTGCGAAGGTGCTTGAAAAAATTCTCTTGAGAGAAGGGCTCTATGAAAGCACATGGATTGCAGTGAAACGCAAACGTGGATTTACTTACTTGTCCAGTGCATGACTGGGCTTACCAAACAGACAAATGGACTTTAAGCATGTTAAAAGATTTAAAAATGCACAAGCAATCCATATGAAGACATGGAATTGGTGTTTGCTGAGTGAAGCTTCCATTTTTTAAACAACAGTGTTTCAATAATCATTCTCTTCTGTCTATAGAAAAGAGGCACTGATTACAGGTCCCTTGCATTTCTAACAATCCAAGTGAAAGCCAAGAACTGTACTGGAAACTGTATGTCGTATTGAGAACAGTTTCTCTGTGCTGGCTGTGGCTTCTTATTAGCAAACATATGAGTTTCAATATTATTCATCTTTAAACTTAGCCATATTTCTGTCACAGGATACAGTAAACTGACATATCCTAAACAAAATAGGTTACTGGCCTCCTACCTGTGGTGAGGCAGATGGTTGAGAAAGCAACCTTATGGGAGTACCATCTAAAACACTTCTGGGGGGGATTAAGTTTCAGTATTATAATTTAAAAATTGAAAGATATAGGTATACCCTAACTGGTAGCATTTTTTCATATAAAAGCATGCATATTTTGCTATACAATTGCTATCATTTTGTCTACCTAAAATTGAGACAGTTGATGTCATGACTTGTGAGTTAGGTTTTACTCGCAAAACGAATGAAAACTAGTAAAAACAGCAAAAAATTCAGCTGAAGTAATGGCAATAAATTTAAGTAAAGACAGTTGTTAGTTTTTACAGTGTAGTTGCTGAGATGTAAAAATATGACCATCAATATGTTGTTATAAGTTTTCTCACAGCCATTTAACAAACGCTCTTGCCTCTTGTCCAAATGTCTCCAAGCATTGAGAAAAAAAATGGAAGTGCTATTTCAGTGCCAGAAATGAAATCCACTTATTGCTGGTGTGACATATGTCAACACCCAGAAATAACACTCAGTCCAAATACTGTGTACCAGCCCTAGTGTTGATGTCCCTAAATTATCACCAAAATCAGAAACCAACTCAGAAAGATGAACACTGAAAAATCAACACAAAATAACACTAGGGAATTTACTGTGTATTTCCATCAACTTTTGTAAGTATTCCTAACACATTTTTTTCTTTTGCGATATACTCAATTTGTTCTGTTGGACATTTAACCAAATCAGAAAAGCCAACTTAATTTAATCTCTTATCAAATGGCCATGTTTGAGTTACAACTACTTGATTCTCCCACCCCATATATATTAAATTTGTAAGTGTGATTTACTTAATTCTAATTGGCAGTGATGTATTCTACACGAGTTTGCTCTGAGAACATTACTTAAGTTTAAAAATGATTTATTTAGTTAAAGCCGTCAGCTGTTCAGCAGGCTGTTGGGATTGCACACCTAGCTGAAGTCTGCATTTGTGACTCATAAAGTACATTTCAGCGATAACTTTAATCTGTTCTGGCAATGCAGATATTTGTTTAGATGTGATGGGCTGCACCCCTGCTCATGTCAAATCTATTGCACAACTCTCACCCACCCAGGGACTTTAACAGAGACAGGTTTCACAACAAAACCACCTGTGAAAGACATGATTTGTATATGTAGAAATGTGCTTGGGAGAATGGATGAGGATCTGTGCCGCTTGAATGAGATTTACACCCGTCTGAAGACTACTCCATGTTGTGCCCACTGGCCTAGAGAACAGCTACATTCTGATGATTCCCTAAATCCATTTTGTAATGTCCAAAATGTACTAGGAAAAAAGAAAAAGTATAAAGTTTCTGATTTACAATTTTGGTTTATACCATCAGATGTCATAACGGCTAATGACAGAATAACATAACAGAATGTAATGCTTTAATGTAACCATGCATCTGGACCCAGTGATATATGTTGCATGAAGGTAAGGGTCTGCCAGTTCATACTATTCAAGAACCAATGTTCTCCTTGTAGTTACAAGTTCAAAACTTCAAAAGTGCAGGCATTCAAACATGACTATAAATGGAAGCTTGCTTTGAATAAGAATTACAATAATTCTACAAAATCTGGAAGTTCTCCAGTGGATCCATAGGGCAAGATCATACCGGCTGCATAGGTGGTCCCATAACGAGTGAAAGTGATTGTTAAATGAATAAGTTTCATAAGGACACTTTTGCTGAACTGTCTCCTGCACATCATCTTTTACGACCGCTAAACAACAGCAGGCTTCACAATGTCTGTACTGTAGAGATGATATGCAAGCATAAGCAGAAGCTTTACAGCAAGAGATTGTAAAATGCTTACAAAGCTATTGGTTTGATGAATTACAAACTTAATAAAGTGGTGTTTCACTTCAAACCTCCTTGTCCACAGTGCTACAAGTGGTCCAAAGGTGCATCTAAAAGAAAAAAGTCTATTGAATGCTTTTAAAAGTTGTCAGCCTACATCTAAGTAGTAATGCACTTTAAAAAAACACTATGACGTATATAACAGTGTATAATTGCACTTAAGGAACATTAAATCTGTCAACATTTTGGCTCCAATTTGGGCACGGTGTGGTCTCGAGATAAGACCCCCACTACTGAAAACATGCTCAACAGGAGCTGAGGTTGCAGGAACAGACAGCACTTTGAGAGCAAGGGGATAAAGACCAGGAAACTTATCCTTATTTTTTGCCCAAAAGTTGAGAGCATCATCATCACAATGGTTTTCAATTTTCTCAAAGTATTTCTGTACTTGCAAAGCTACAGAGGATTCTTGGTCGTTCGTGTGCTTCCTTTTATGGCTTTGATATCTAGCCAGCCGTCTTGGGTACTTGCATGGAGGTGACTCTTCTTGCAGCTGTTGCTCAGATTGGTTTTCTTCTGAAAATCCCCATTGAATAGCCTCAGCTTCAGTAATCGATATCTCTGAAACGCAGTTAAACAGTTTATATATTTTACAAGGAATTCATTTATAACTGTATGTGTATGCATGCTGCACTAACCTGTGAGTGATGTTTTCACTTCTTCTCTAGCATAAGAAGGCATCAGACTTCCACTGGGCTGCAGAACAACCAAGTCTACCCAGTTTAGCCCAAACTGTGGGTCTAAAATGGCAGAAAGGAAGCACACATCCTCTCCAAATGGCTCAACATTTTGCCTGCTCTGATCCATTGTTGTGCAAACAAATACTCCAGAAAACCAGGGGTCGGCAAAGACATCTATTTTCTTCCATTCTCCTTAGGTGCCTGTCAAGATCCAGCGTTGTGGGGACCATAAAGCTGCTTGTAACTCATTCTTCTCCTTGTGTGACATCTGTAGCCTCTGCAAATGGCTAAAGAATAGCACAAAGTTTATTCAGTTGTGCCCACTCATGAGAGGAAAAAACAATATTTAGAAAATCAGTAGAACACATATCTGTGATCTTGTGTTCCAAAATTGTAATGCCCTTAATCTGTCTGAAGTTTGAACTCCAGCATTTATGGGTGGCCACTGGAATTGGAGTGCCGACTGCCAAATTTGGCTTCAAATCTGTCCTTGAAGGTTGTGCTGGTATGCAGAAGTGAAGAAAACATTGAGATGTTGGCTATAACTCCTGAGAGGCACTGGGTCTCCTTGAAGACATCCCCTATCACAAGCTGCAATGAAAGGGCAAAGCAGGAAAGGCCCTGCTTTTTTGTCTTTGTGAGCTCCACTTCGGCATCCAAATCTTGCCACAACTCCTCATCATCCAAGTCCTCAGCTTTGTCTTTCCTATTCTCATCATTTGTAACATCTTACAATATTTTTACTTTAGATGCACTATCAGTAGTTACATAGTGTGCCTTTTCACTAATTTGGAAATTGTCTGTGATTTCATCAATGGCAGACACAATGTTTTCAGCACAATGTCGGCCAGTAAACCACTTACATGCCAAAAGGCATGACTTCAGCCGGTATCTGCCATCACTGACACTGCAAAAATGTGCTGTTACTCCCAAATAGGCATGCATAGTATGGTCTGAACAAATATCAGTTGTAAGACTTATGTGTTGTTGCTGCAGCATCTCATTTTTAATCTCATCTTTCACTTCATTAACAAGCGTAGTAGGGATATGATGTTCAGTTATATTTTTTCTTGAAATGGGAGTGTAACGCTCATCTGTAACTTTTAAAAAGTTTCTAAAGCTGTCATTTTCTAAGAGTGACAAGAGAAGACTGCAACCTCAAATCACATATTATAGTGTTGCTGATCGCTGTCTGCCTTGATGAGCCTTGGCTGTACATTTGCAATTGTGGCTGCACATATGAGAAGACTGATGGCTGAAGAATGTCATTAGATACTGCCATTTTCCCAGCTTTATACTCCCCGAACCTATGAGATATAACAGAAAGAAATGGCAATGCTGTTCACAAAAACAGATGTAATTTTAGATTACCCCGCCAATTACATTTTAATATTCGGATAAATAGGCGAGCTAGGTTAAAGTCAATGTTAAACTCAACTAGCTTTTTACACAGTAAACATGGCAGTATTAAAATCAGTTATGATTGTGTTATACCTACACCTAAAAGAGTAAAATGCCTCCCGGTGTTGCCGTTACAATTTGGAGTTAAAGACAAAAGAGTTAAACTCCATCCATTTACTTTTGGCAGTTTTTCAAAGGCTATAACCGCCATTTTCAAAACCTCCATCGGCTTTCAGACCGAGCACTTGAAATTCCTTCGAATTTTGGAAATCAGTGAAAAAGTAAACAGTCTGTATTTTAATAATCGTTTTACCTTTAACTAATTGTACATACGAAATTATACTAAGGTTCATGTTTAAAATTAGTACAGTTATTGTTTTGGTAAGCGGTGTAACGTGACTTCAAGTTCGGCGCCATATGTTAAATGAGTTAGTCCGTGGAAAGTCTACGCTAGTTTTTGTTGGCTTAACGGTTTAACACAGCACACATATTGTCTTTTCCCATCTCAACAGATTTAATATCGAATGCAATCTAATACTGTTTAGTTCAATACTGCGCAGTTTGTGCTTTTTGGTAACGGAATGATTAAGCTAAAGTGGTCTGTAATGTCTGGCATTTATAGTAAATTTCGTCAAATTGTATTGGAAGATTTGTATATTTAACAGTTGTTTTGCCTTTTACGTTTTATTTCTTTGTTTCTTTATCGATTATTTTCATGACAGGCGGTGCATGCTGTTACAGTCGCAATTCTTTAGTGTGCCAGCAACGTTGACTTGCTGACACGAAGTAGCACTTCATAAAATTATAAGATATGTACAGTATATATGTGTGTGTTTATGTAGTTTGATCAGCTACTTTAGGAACTTCATGACTGCGGCCAGAGGGCTTGTGTCACTGTTATTCGTACGTTGTTTTATGTTTCATAGGTATAGGCTGCAATTGTTAAGCCCGAATATGGCGGGTTTACTAACTAGCTTAATAAGTGGATCTTGCGCCAAAAATGATCATTGTCCTTGCGCCTCCTCCGCTCACTTGAGGAAATAGGCATATGTCACCAAAGAGTGCATTCACGTAGGCGAGGTGATGTCTAATCACTTTTGCTGTTGAAAATGTGTGTGTGGTTAAATCCTGACGTGAAAAAAAATCCTTATGGTGTTGCACTGAACTGCTTTTGTAAGTTAGTGCTCTGGTTTCTGTGCATTGCCTTGTAAAGGTTAAAACGGTAATCCTTTTTGATGACTTTGATAACGTTAATGTTCCTGATAGTCGTTTACTGTTTAATTTAGTAAAACAATAGTTTCCACAATTAATCCGTCCTACATTTTTCTGATACACAAAATCATAACGTGAACATAATTCGTATTATGTTAATGACATGCTCAATTAAGAATTTGGTTTTACAAGTTGCATGCTTTACAGTTGATCTTTGAACTGAAAAAATTACTACTAAAATAATCAGTTTGTTCTTTGCAGTTGCAAAAAAGTTCAATCTTCCTTCAGTTGATCTTCACCGAGCGTTCAGTCCTGGGATAAGGGCAGAAAAGGGAACAAGGTGGCCCTACTACTAAAAGGATGAGGACTGAATCAAAGCTGCCTGAAGAACAGCATAGGGAGGCCATTGCGATGATGAAACACACTCCTGATGAGGCTACTGTTAAAGAGAAGATGAAATTGACCTTTGCTTATTGTCAAAAAGTTATTCATGACCCTGACAAAACCTCAGACATTCTAGAGGTTTTTCCTCATTTTTTGGATATACCAGGATTGGTAAGAAAATAATGATATATGTTTGAAGACAACTGTGTCTTGATGACATTTAATAAAAACAATTTAGCTGATGTCATATTTTGTGTTTTACAGATCGAACAAGACTTTGTCCTTCTCTTTGGTGACGCAACTTCCACTAGATTCCTTGAAAGATGGCCAACAGTATTTAAGCACAAAGTCATTCAACAAAGCAGTGGTCTTGTTCCAACAGATGACATACAGGAGCATATATGCAATGCTGAATCCACAATTGAAGCTAAAACAGGTAATATTTTGAAAATAAGTAATTGTTGAAATGAACTGCCTGTAATACTGTTTCTTTGATCTTCTAAGCTACTCTGTACTTTTTTCTTTTAAAACATGTTATTCTCAGGTTGGGACAGTGATATGTCATCACTTCTTCTCCTTGTCCATCTCTTGCCTCCAATGTCTCAACGTCATAAAAAGCCAGGAAAAATTTCAGTGAGTCAAGCTGTGGAAAACCTGGTGAAGTTCAGAAAGGTATATTTGTTTGGTATAATATGTAGGATGTAGATTTGAATTAATGATTATTTTAACCACTGAATTTTGTTCCTGTGATTCAGACAGGAACAAGTATTGAGAAGCATTTAGACAGCATCACTCACAGTTGCCAGCCCTATCTACTGGATGTGGGGACCAAGAAAAGCTATATTCACTCCAACTTCATTGTTATGGACAGTCATGCTATACTCTGCAAAGCAACTGGATCACTAGGTGCATTTGGTGAACTTTTTAAGGCTCACTTTGTCTTTGGAACCTCCTATTCTGAAGCATTAACCAATCTCTATGCTTATATCCAAACAACTGTCTACAACATTGACAAAGGGAACATGAAAGAGAATCCTAGAGTTGCTGAGCTTAGGGCTAGGATCTTGCATTAAATTAATAAGTCAAGATGCAGTGCTTCATTTGTCAGGGTCATCAGGCAAATGCCAACAGCCTTATAAAACACTTGAAGGTCATTCATGGACTTTGTCCTGGAAAACGTTTGCGTTTAAAGTGTGGCCAGTTTGGTGGTTCTTGTGTTTTTGGTAGTTTTTCTGGTTTAAGAAAGCATCTGAAAAAGGCCCATCTTGACAACTCTTTATCAGAACCTGATAATGTACTCATGAATGATGTGTTTACACCGACCTCTGCTTTTCACTTTCAGCTTCCACCACACTTCTCTGTAGTGTCCACAGAACCTGGGCAAAATCTCTTGCTGACTAGTAAGAGCATTGTAGACAGTTGTGCATCAGTTATAGGTGAACTTAAAGCTGCTGGACTAGGTCAATCGGCTATAGGCTCATTTGTAAGTAACATGGAGGAAATAGTGACTGACATTCATGACCAGGCCAGATCGTCACTATTAAGCAGTCTTTCTTCACTGGACTCTGAAAATACAGGCAAAAGTGAGGTGACTACAAAAATTGAGCAGTGTTTTCAGGAAATAGAAAACCCATTCAATTTGTTAAACACAGAATCTAAGCAACTGAAGTACTTTGCTGAGAAATGGGGCATTACAGATCCAGTAAAGTACATACTCGGTACAAGATTTGAGTCTAAACTTAATGCAAACACTGGTGCATATGACCAAGTTGTGGTGAACGATCAATTCATGTATATTCCTATTCTAGGGACATTGCTGTCCATCTATAGAAACAAATAAATTACTGACTATTTTGTTAACAATTCAAACAATGGGTTGATGTGTGATATAATGGATGGAACATACTGTAAGAGTCATGCCTTATTTTTGAGATACATATATGTAATAAAGTTGCAACTGTTTTACGATGACTTTGAAACAGCAAACCCATTAGGTTCAAAGCGAAGCGTACACAAATTAGGTCCCATTTATTTCACATTATGAAATTTTTCTTCTAGGTTTAATTCCTGTCTTAACAACATACACTCATATGTGTTATTTTCCACTCTCAGGATGTAAAAAATTATGGGTTTAACTCCATAATAGAGCCAGTTGTTCAAGATATCAAGATTTTAGAAAATGATGGCATAAAGGTTCCAAATTTAAATGGCCTGGTTTGAGGGACTGTGGTACAAGTTACAGTTGATAATCTGGGTCTTTATTTGGATTTGTTGAATCTTTTTTGAATTGCTGCTGCTTCTGTCTTGCAGAAGAGGAAGATTTTCAAACATCATTCAGTGAAGACAGGCCAGAGATAGTATTGTGCACAAAGGACATGCATAAGGAATACTGCCAAGAGATGCAGGCAAATCTTTCTCTGCCATATGCGTTTGGTGTTAAGAAATCCTGCTTGTTGAACTCCCTGCAGTATTTTCATACCAGTGAAAATTATTCAGTCGACATAATGCACAATATTTTAGAGGGAGTGGCACAATATGAATTGGAGTTACTGCTACAACATATCCAAACCAGACGTGACATCAAAAGAAGTAGTCCTTAGAATCCAAAGCAGTAATTATGGTTATTTAGAAAGAAACAACCGACCACCTGCCCCAAGGTTAAATGAGGGTTCAAATTATTTGGGTCTGAATGCCATCCAAACATGGTGCCTCACATGCAATGTACCACTCATATTTGGTGACTTATTTTCCCCAAATGATCAACACTGGTACCTGTTTCTTTTGTTACTTCAAATTCTTAATATTGTATTTTCCCCTGTGCTTTCAAAAGGCCTTGCAATATATTTGAAACATTTAACTGTAGAACACTACAATCTGTTTAAAATTCTGTTTCCCGACAAAAAATTGTTACCAAAACATCATTTTATGATGCATTATCCCAGATGTATTCAAAAAATTGGGCCAATTCTTCACAGTTGGTGCATGCGTTATGAAGGAAAACACAACTTTTTTAAGAAACAGATGAAGAGGTTTAAAAATGTCACAAAAACATTGTCCAGAAAACACCATTGTGTTTCTTTTTTGTTCCGTTGGAAAATTCTTTATGATTTGTATATCCAAATCGGATGATGGCAGGCAAAGCCGACATTGCTGCCGTTTCCCCGTTTTCCAGCTATTATCCACTTTGCTAACTTTACATAACTGCCATATCTCCGTGTTCCTGCTTTTTGTTAAATCATGTTTGATATATGTTTAAAGTTGTTACTGAGTGCTTGTTGAACCACTTAAGTTAGGTTCAGACACAACTTTATTACCCTTGAAAGACATTTTAAGCATACTCTCAGGGTGAATTACGTTACATAATAAGCTAGTTTATGTATAGTTCAATTATGTTTGCAGTTACAGTTGTTGTTGTCAAAAGTTATTGCACTTTAAGTATGTACAAGTTTAGATTATTAGACATTTGTCTATAGGCAAAGTCACCATCTGCCAGCCCTGAACTGCACAGAATGCAGTGCATTCCCTACATAAAAAAAAAAGAGAAAACTAAAACTTTGAATGTCTGTAATAAATTATTCATTAACTCCACAATTTCTTAAATTTCTATCACTGATTATTACAGAACTATAAAATTATTAATGACCTTTAGATGAATGTACGGTCTGTCATAGGCCAAGTCTGTGGGTCAGTCTGCCTTTATCTGAGTGAATATCTTATATATTACAGGGTTTTTCCTGGCTCAGAATGAGGCGGAGGTGGTACCATTCAGATCATGTTCACACACATACGTGCACGTGTACTGTGCCTTCTACTGGTGTAAGCAAACACTTTTTACAAGCAGCATATTTTGGGAGTTCAAATAATTGAAGAAAATGACAAGCATATTTTATTTAAAAAAGTGCCATGTTCAACATTAAATTAAATACAACAAAAGCAATGCATTTAACAAACAGCAGAGTTGTTTAAAAATCACATATAGCATAAGCCATTATTTTCATTTACAGTACATAGGGGCCCTCTTGCAGTATAGTTGAACATAAATATACACAACAAGCAAAATTTTGCCCTACAAACAGCAAAGTAATTATTTTTTAAAACAGTTTTTTGTAACTTACAGAGTAAAGCTTTTACAAAATTCTGTGAAGTGTTTTTCCTTCTGCTCTATATGGATAGCTGTCATGTCATGACGTTTTAAGGTATCCAGTCTATAGTTTGGATGGCTGTCTCACAAAACCAGCAGCAGCCTGCAGTGTGGGGGCGCAATGCTTTTGGCATAGGTAACATGTCATGCCCTCCTCATTATGTCTGAGCCAGGTAAATCTCTCCAGCCATTGCGGGTCAAAACTACTTGCAATGTGGTTTTGAGAAAATCCGGGAAGATGAAAAAAGTGATGTTAAAATCACTTAAATGTCGACTTTGCGTTAATACACCCCTAATGACTTGGCGATTGAATACCCTCACCTTGTCTTCTTGCACTCTGACTCTGATCCTCTCCACTACCGGTCCCTTTACCAATGCCAATCTTCCCTCCAATATTTTCTTGTGCTCTCGTGAAGTAGCCTTCAGTGTTGCGTTTTTGGCTGACAATGGTCCTGATCTCTAATAGAGTGGTTTCAGGAAATTATCACAGTGTCTGGAAAACAAAATGGCAATAATTTACAGAAATAAATAGTAATAGTGTTAAAAATTACTGGCAATTAGACTGAAGGTATATAGTAAACTACGAAAAATATCTGTATCGAATAAACTGATAGATTGTCATACTGAGTGCAGAAATCATCCCTGGTAAATGTAAAATTAAACTGAAGTATACTGGAAAAATAAGTCCTTATGCTGTCTCGGATAATTTATATTTCTGACATATTTTAGTGAAGTTCTCAATCCATTGGGAGATGAGAAAAAAGACAATGGAACATAAATAAAACGTACCTGAAACATAGAGGCAACTGAGGTGAAATCTTTTGATTATATGAATCCTGCTGAACAAGCAGAGTGGTAGATCTATCCATTCGAGTTTATCGAGGTACATATATACCAAATATTTAAAATCAGTATTTGAAAGGAAATGTATGAGTAATGCTTTTATAAGTAAACAGAAATAATACAAGAATTTCACTTGACTTTGTATTTAGGGAAAGCGCTATAATGGCTGTAGTAAATCCTGTAAATGACAAAGCGAATATTTTGGATTAGTTAATAAGAGGATAACGATGAAAAGGGACATCTTGTGTCAAAGCCAAACTCAAAATCATAAATATGAGGGTTGCTTTTAATAGCCTCAGCTAATAACTGAATTGCAAGTGCAAAGTGTTTAGATCCCCATATACAGAGCAATTCCATTAATAATGATCTTAGCCCTAGGTCATTTTTAGACAAGCCAAACCAAATTAATAAGTGCACATCAAAACTAAATTTCTTGGGAACACTACATAAAAATGATCAATCGGCTTGATCAAAGTTGTTTTTGTCATCGATTTCTACACCAGGTCTTTTGTTCACATTAGCAATATGAATTGCTTGAAAGAATTTCTGTAAATCATTAGAGGACAGCCTGTTTATTATAAAGCATGTTTGATCCAGACTGATCAAAAGAGGAAGGCGTGTCTCCAGCATCTTAGCAATTATTTTTGTGATCAGTTTATAATTAGAGTTTAAAAGAGAAGTTGGCCTGTAAAAGGAACACAGTGAGGGGCCTTTCCCTTTCTTATGGATAACACATATAATGGCATTAAAGAGCATGTCTGGGAAGCACTAGTCCTCCCTGTTTTTTCAATAGAAATTTCCATAAAAATGGGACGGAGATGTTAATTTTTTTTGTAAAACTGAGGCGAAGGCATCTCATCTGGGAATTTATTGGATGGTATTGACTGGATGGCTTTCTTCAGCTCAGAGACAGAAAAGGGTTGGTCTAAACTCAGTTTGTCTTTCTCTAACAGGCATGGTTCATCAACCGAGGAGAGAAACATGTCTGTTGTTGATTAATTGAACATTACAGAGATCCATATAAGATTTTGTGAATGCATGTCTTTGGACTGCAGGGTTGTAGGATATATTATTACATGTATCTATGCCATTGTTTGGTTATTTAGGTTAGCCATAAGTTGCTAAGGCAGATCCTGTTGTGATTTATATTCAATTCAATTCAATTCAATTTTATTTATATAGCGCTTTTAACACGGAGCTCGGTCACAAAGCGCTTTACATAGT
>JAACJT020002175.1:0-12764 GCA_009936485.2 Gymnarchus niloticus
GGGGTGGGGGGTGGGGGTTACTTAATGAATGGTACAGCAGCAGAGAAGAGTCAGGAAACCAGTACCAAAACAGAGAATATCAACACTGGTGATGAAATAGTGGCTTCCCAATTATTATTAACCAACTTAATTTAATGACTGTCATGTATACTACAAGAATCATTAAGAAACACATTAGCAAGCTAAACCTATAATGAGCATGAATGAGAGGAACAAACCCAAAGGTTCAAATTCTTTTGTGACAGCTGCAGCCTTATCAGTACTGACTGCACTCTGATTCCAGAAGCTGAAGCCCAGTGACGACAGTAAAAGTGTTGTCTTGTTTTTCTGCATTTGATTTCTGTTTACAATCCAGTGAGACTTCTGCTGGGTGGAGCTGTCAAAAAGCATGGAAGGTTCACGTATCTGTAGATGGAGCATCTCCCTACTCCCTGTGCCCTGAGGTTAATTTGTCAATCACTGCATATTTTTCTTTCACCCCCGCTTATTACTACCTACAAATGTGCTTGTGGTTGTCACATTTTGAAATATGGTTCCTTTAAATGTTACCGCCCTGCCCAACGTGATCATTTTATAGGACTCCTGGACAAGTTCACTTAAGTTTCAAAAGTATTATTCAACTGCTTGATACAAGTTTTTAGCTATCCAAACAGTTTTGTTATGTGGTTCTACAATTTACTAAGCTTTTTGGTGGCTTTTTAGTAATTTGAATACTTGATTTTAATGGACATTTAAACAGTCCTATTAATTAACTAGCCATTAAGAAGATTAACTTAATAAGGATATCAGTGACATTTTTCCTTGGCATATGCTTGATATCAGCACTGATTGATACTTTGTAGTGAAATTTTTAAATACTTTCAGTGTTTAGGTTTCAGGTGACATGATTTATACAGATAAGCAGAAGAAACTGGATAGTTTAACACGTTTTTTTTTTTTTTTTTTTCATACCGCTCCCTCTGGAAGGGTTATACACGCAGCAGGAGAGGGGCCTGTGCCTGACAGCATTAATTACTTTTCTGAAATGAGGGAGTGAGAAGGAGTTCAGACTGGAACCAGAGGAGGTCCAGGCATGTCAGGTGTGCAGTGAAGGGTTCATTGTAGCACACATAGCTTGTATTTTATCTCACTTCTATTATTCTTCTATTATTATTATTATTATTATTATTGTTATTATTATTATTATTGTTGTTGTTAATAATGATAATAATTTTCTGGTATTATTGTAGGACAAAATTCCAAAATGTGTATTATATCAGCACTCCAGACTTCCACAGGAGATGGTCTAACCGTTATTGTATTATTTACCAAGGAAAACACAGTACTGAAACATACACAACTGCCATACTGAACACTTGACACCCAAAACCTTGTTGTTACCTTTTACCGTTTGTGAGGCGGGTTAGCATTAATGAACGACTGAAGAGTAAATTAGAGTTACCACAGTAACACAAAGATGTCCACACATTATAGCTCACCTACTCTTCCAGGTGAAATTTAAAGGTATTTTCAATAATTTACCAGTCCTAGTAGATTGACTGAGAGGCACTGGCATATTAATGATGGTTTCTGTCTTCATTATGGGAGAATGGCCATCAATTTTGTCAAGGACTGCCCCAATAAATTCTCTAATATTTCTTTTCGTTGATTCTTATTGTTTCCTGTTGGAGTTATTTCATGGAAGACCTTCCACACCTTACGGACATCTCTTTCCAATAGAAAGAGATTGATTGATAAATAATAGTGCATTATTACACTAATTTTGGGTTACCGTATTTAAACTTGTGTACAATCCAGTAATAGCGAACTCTCTCTTATCACATTAAGGTTTTTCTCAATTTTACCCAGTGTTCTGGGTGTTTCAGGAATGTTCTATTTAAGTCACAGCAAACCCCCCCAGACACGAATGGTAACGCTGCGCGAATAAGCTGTTAGATCAGGTCTACACTGGAAAGCTGCATCTCTTGCTGATTTGTTTAAATGCCACATAGAAGCATTTTTTTAGAACAGTAGTAAAACACTTCTGGAACGCTTCATTATATGCACAAGACATTTGATATTTTTTGTGTGCAGATTTTGTACTCTATATCTATGTAAAATATTCTCTTTAGGACAAGCAGCAGCCAAATGAAAACCGCCAGGAACGTCCATCACGTCGTTCTGAATGGCTGTTGTTTTCTGCCCTGTGTCTTTGTGTTTGACTGTACACACTGAGGCAAAGTGGCAAAATATTAACTCCCGTGAATGTTATTTCAGAGTTGTGAAACTCTGAACGCTGTTGTTTTTTGATCTAGCAGAACGCATTCACAGAGAGCCTTTTCTACTAATGTCAGCTTCATGCCTGTGTATTGCACAAAATCCTCAAAGACTGCACAAAAATGAGGATCACAATAATACAATGAATATTTAAATAAACGCATTAATTATAGCTAGGATCCGTTAAATGCATATGGATTAAATGGAGGAGCATGGCGCCATATATGAATGAATAAAGGCTGTCTCTCAGTCTCTCTCACCACACACACACTGAAAAGCTCTTTGAAAACTCTCTTTTTAAGAGGCTCCATTTCCTCTTTTGCAGCAGGGCTTGGTCCAAATGGCAGGGCGGTTTTCCTGTATAGAACAAACTGATGAACACTTCACGGTAAGTTTGGGTTTGAATGGCGACAGCACCCGTAGCAGGCCCCACATCCCTAAAGGGAGATACTGTCAGGCCACAACAGTTTAGACCCTATCTACACTTTTTCTTTAACTCTTGAGAGTGTTGTTCCAAATTTTATTCAGTATACTCTGAGTCCTTATACTAAGCATATCATTAATTAAATGTTATTTACATATTCAGATTAAAAAAATGCCATGTTTCTCATAAATGGAAGCTAATTTATTATTTTTAATGTTTGGTATGTTTTTATATATCTTGTGCTGGAGCAAATGATTGTTTTTGTTAACAAATATGATCGCAGCTGTATCACTTTATAGTTAAGGTTCTCTATTTTTATTACATATGGAGAAGTTGTCTGGTTTCACGAATAATGTAGTAGCTACTAACAGCATTGTATATTAATACATTATTTGCATAAATCTAATGTAGATGCTACATATTAATATGCTTTCCTGTTATTCTTGTTAGTAGTATCTTTGTTTCTACAATAATAGCTAAAAATTAAGAATCCAGGTTGAAGTGGATATGGCTGAGATTATGCTACGAGTTGCGATATTACATGAAATGATACTTACTTGTACAACCACATAGGAATTGCTTTCCTCTCACTCATGATAACTTCAGTCTCTATGACAAACACATACAGGTTTAGAGTGATGAGCAGCCATTTTCCCATTGCCTCTGAAGTAGTTGTCAGGGTTGGGGGTCTTGCTCCACCAGCCAACAGTGATATGCGTGGTCACTCAGCCAGCTAGAGGATTTGAAGCAGCCACCTTCCAGCCATGGACACAGCCAGCACCCCACAGCTAGTTTACTGCATGAATAGTAATTAGTAATATCGTGAAAAATTCTATAGTAAATAAATGATTAAGAGGGGTATTTCTTAGATCTGCATCCCTGTGCATAGTGGTCGACTAGAGCTTCATACCATAACACAAGTTTTAAACGAATATTTCAGCTAGCAGCTTTAGCCTTGCTTGAAGTCTTATCTTTGGCAATGAAATCAGGGAAGGCCCTGATTTAAAAACAGGAGCCCTGCTCTTTACATACGCACTTCTGACAGTCAGTGGGCGTACTGTGGCACAGACATCTGGGCAAATTGTGTGTGTATTTCGCCTGTGAAGCAGGCGAAAATACCTGCCTGTGAAGCAGGGAAGCCATCGGTGATATTTTGGGAACAAAACCTGCAGCTAGTGTATAAAAATTTCATTGGGAATGCACGGAGTGCAGTCTGCATCTAAATTGTTGTTTTTGTTTACATTGAACAAAAAAATATATGCATTCGTTCACTGAATTACAGAAGGATCATGAAAAAGGAAATTTGAAATCTTTCAGATATGGTATAGTCAACCTCTGCAACAATCAGTTCAGGTTGTCATGTTGCCTGGGGGATGACATTTGCGTGTTGCCTGGGGGATGCCGAAGGATTCCAGATATGTGTCCTAAGTTCCTGCACAAGTGGGAAACTGGTGCGAGGATATCAGGAAGTGAGGTATGGAGCAGCAAATGGTTTCATTGGCTAAATGAATCAAAAAACAACAACAGTTAAGTGGCATGTGGCTAAGAGACGGCCTTCCTAGAGACGGGAACTGACCCATCTAGCTGTGCTTTTTTTGTGTTGTTGATGACTTTTAGCAGTAAACAACAAGCAGAAAAATAAATCTCATATAATGAATAAAGGTTAGTCCTATATAGGTTACTATCTTATTCTCCTACTGGGAGAGCAGCTACACTGTTTCCTATTACAATAACGAAACATACGTATTCCCACAATATTCCCGCTAGTATTTTTGTCTTCTATTTACGAAACAGGTAAACACACTGGTGTGTGAATGTAATTCATTTCTGAGTCCTCTCATCGAGCAGCCTGCTACGATATGTATACAGTGTATTGGAATCTGAAGCAGGCAGTATGTTCGGTTATCCAAAGGCAGACCGCGGAACCTGTGGATCCACTTCTGTGGTGGAGCCCTGCTGTAATTAATGAGAGCAAGCATATGGGCCAAAATCTCCTCGCTTCATTACTGCGGAGTGGAACAGATGTGGCCTTTCACTGCTGTCGTCAGACAGTCCAGCGGCGTTAATGAATTCGCAGCCAGCAGCCTCGCTTGTCCTCAAAACATTTTCACAATTTGTTTGACAAAGAAAAATATCCACACAGTGAAATGATGAAATGCTAATACATTTTAAATTAGTCCTTAGGAAAATCAATGGTGAGGTTTTCACATTTATTATTCTCCTTTTATTTACTTATTTATGGTGGATTTCCTTCTGATTGGAAAAATTTGAAAGTCTTTCTCTAGCTATTTAGAGCCGATATATTCTACCTGTCTTTCCTTTGTACGGCTAATCATAATATACCTAACATATGACATCATCAGAGGCATACATGCACAAAGTCTCCGAAACAAATCGCCATATTTTTGTAAAATACTCTGCTTTTCCGGGTTACAGCAATGCTTGCAACAAAAAATTGACATGCCTTTTCATGTGAGTCATTTATAATGGATTTGCTTTAACATACAATATCCATTTGCTTTGTGTAATTTGCTTCACCAGAATCCACTGCAAAGGACTTATAATGCAGCTTAACTCTCGTGAAATCAATTCATAAAAGACCGGAGCCTGTCTATAACATTAAAAACAGACCATTTATAAAAGACTAAAATGAAATCTACAGGTATGCATTTCCAGCTATGATTACTTTATTGTATATTCTGCTGCACTGTTTGCATGTTACACAGTAATCCTCTTACTGATGTTTGTTAATGGAAGCTAAGCTAATACTGGTCGACCTGTAGGTAACACTGTGGCTTCAGGCCTTCAGGGTAGTGGCTGTTACCCACATGCGGTTTTCAAATGATCTCTCAGTGTTTGCATAGGCTTCCTTTGGACATTTCTGGTTTCCTCTCACAGCCCAAAGCCATGAGGTTTAGGGCGAACTAATACATTAAAATTGTGTGGTTTACGTGAGCCTGGCATACTGACCAGATTGTACCTTAGAAATCCTCAGATAAATTCTAAGCTCACCCTGACCATCCACTCTGAGTTATCATGGATGGCTAGTCTGCAGACCGGGAGGAAGTTTGACCATAAAAACATTTCCCTAAATATCAAAAATTAAATTTGATATATGGGGAATGTCTAAAGTGACAACAAGCTACGAGTACCATGTGAGTTTGAGGCGAGTTCATTCAAGATAGCCTATATATCTTAACAAGTTTAAACATGTTATATGCAGAAAAACAGCTTTTTTACAGATGTTGAGAAATCCAACCCATAGCATTCCTTCACAAGACAAATAAATGTTTTGATGTGACACATCAGTTTATATTTATAATAAAAAATGAAATTCTGAATATGAAGTACACAAAGTGAGGAAAATACTCGTGATAAAATACGCACGTAAAAAAAAAGAGATTATTTGCAGGGGATGATCCCTATAGCATCCACTTAAGAGTAAGATGAATCAAATGGAAAATGCACTCTTCCCCTATTCCCCTACGATCTAAACAAAAAAGTCTGCTGACTAAGTTGTTGTTTAGAAGATGTTCTAAAGAAAATCTTTACATGACCGCAGATAGGTAAGAGCCCCATTCCACCTCTGGTTTTCAGAATTTCCCGCTTGAGAGCAATAAAATATATCTACCTTATAGTACTGGCATAAAACTAGACGCTATTGCACACAGGCTTGGGAGCAAAAAGCTCAACAACTCATTTAATTTACTAGCATTAGACTTTTTATAAAGTAACACCTGAACCTCACAAGACAAGGTGTTTGTGAAATACATACACCCCTCCTGGGTTTCCCTGATGTTTTTGTGATATAGTCTGTAGTGTTAATATTAACACTGAACTATTTATGTAGTCAATAGAAAACAAACTTTTAAAGTTATTGAGTTGACACTTTCAGCTGTGTTGCCCCCCCATCCCTAAACGCCTCTGAGATACAAGGCTGCCCTGCGCCGTTCACACATCAGCTTCCTGTGTCTGATGCTGCCATGGAAATTGAAATGGAAATGAAGTGCGTATGTTATGCCTGTATGCTGTGCATAGAAAGTGCGTATTATAATGAGCAAGGTCTACTTTAGTATATCTATGCTTCACCAGCAGGTAAGGAACGACGGGTTTTGGACTGAGCACAGACAGACCATGAGAGGACAAAGGCTTCTGTGTGATCATTTAAGGATGACCACCACAACTTATGTAAGAGAAGTTCCATGGTACAGGTAACCTCAGGGTGGCCAGAGCTGAGAGAGCTGTGCACCCACCGGAGGAGCTGATGACAGATACTGGCAGGAACATCGATCTTGTTTGGCGGTGTTTCAGATGGGCTTGGGTTTATGCAAAACACTTCACGTAAGGCATCAATCTCCCATCTGATGGGAGCCAGGATACAAGACATGGAGAAAATACTTACATTTTACATTTTATTCACTTAGCAGATGCTTCTGTTCAAAGCAATGGAGATACAACACAAGCATACAACAGTTAAGGACCTACCTAAGGTATAAGTGCAACTAGGCTGACTGTCCAATGAGAGTCCAGCAACTCAGTGCAGGTTAACACTGAATTATGAGTTATACAGTGTGTGAGCCCCTGGAAGGTGATTCTATACAAACGTAAAGTCCTAGATCAGCATAAAACATTGAATACATGGGCTTGGCGAGGAGTCATTGAATTACATAGAAGAGTTCCTGGAAGAGATGAGTCTTCTAAATGAATAAAGTGTAAAATGTAATGTGGTTTTCAGGGTTGGTTCTTGGTGTGGAGGTTCAAATTGCTGGGACAGGTTATCAGCCTTGGTGTTCTTAGACCCAGGATGGGAAGTGACAGTAAAATTAAACCTGGTGAAGAATAAAGCCCACCGTAGCTATCTGGGGCTTAACCTCTTGGCCCCACAGATACATTCCAGGTTGTGGTGGTCAGTGAAGACCAGGAACGGGTGTGCGGCTCTCTCCAACCAATGCCGCCACTCTTCAAGGGCTGGTTTGTTGGCCATTAATTCTCAATTTCCCCTTTTGTAGTTTCTCTGTGCAGGTGAGAGTTTACAAGAATAAAAGGCACAGGGATATAATCTGGAGGGCTCACCGTGATCTTGAGAAAGGATCGCTCCAACCTCTGAGCCATCTACCTTGAGAACAAACAGAAGAATAGGGTCAGGTTGCTTCAGTACTGGTGAGGAGATGTACAGTTCTTTAAGATGTTGAAGTGTCGAACAAACTGAATTTTGGCTGTGTTTGCGTAACAGTGCAGTCAATCAAGCGACTACTGAACTGAAATCTTAGATGAACCTGGGGTAAAAGTTGGCAAAACGCAGAAACCATTGCAGCTTTTCAATTGAGCTGGGCTCTGGGCAGTCACTTACAGCAGAGACTTTGCTCTCCTTCATCTTCACCCCCTCCGGTCCTTGAAGATACCTAAGAAAAGAAACAGCCATACAGTTGAAGTCACACTTTTTAGCCTTGATGTAGATGTTGTGCTCATGCAGTAATTGCAGGATTTGGCAGACATGGTTGCAACGGGAGGCCAGATCGGGGGAGTAAATGAGCTAATCAATGTAGACCATGAGGAACTTGTTAATCATGTCCCAGAAGGTCTCATGAATGATTGGAGTGCAGGAGGAGCATTAGTTAGCCCATAAGGCATAACAAGATACTTGTAGTGCCCCCAAGAGAGCATCACCTTACCTTACTCATATGAGGTTATATGCACTCCAAAGATCAAACTTAGTGAACAGAGTGGCCTCAGATACCTGTTCCAATGTCATCATGATCAGGGGCCGATGATACCAGAACTTCAAGGTGATATCGTTCAGGTTCGATAACGAATGCAAGGACAGAGACCCCCATCCTTTTCCGCAAAGAAACCCCTGATGCTGCAGGGGAAGTAGAGGGCAAAATGATTGCCAAAGCAAGGGCCTCATCAATGTACTTGTCCAGAGCCAAAGGGATATTCAAAAACATAGGCGTGGTCACAGGCATAAAGGTCATAATCCAGAACAGGTCAGTCATCATGGCAAACAAATCCAAGACAAATGGGAATAGGGAGTGATGGAGAACTAGCAGGAATCATACACAGACAAACTATCATTGACTGAACCACACAGTAAGAGTGCAAAAAAAAAAACTCAACTCAATACCCTAACATTGAGCTAAGAGAACTGGTTGAGTGGCCTGATTACAAACAGCTGTGGTCAATATTCAGGTGATGAGGAACAATGGTAAGTGGCAGAGATAGACGCTGAAATTAACTTTTTTAATGTTTATTGTGAGTGAGCAAAATTCTTTTTAATCATCCGCATAGGTTTTTACTTAGAAAAAAGCAATGGTATGTATCACAAAATACAGGATGCCTCTTCCACTGGTCTAAGCAAGTTATTTATATATGACGACAGAGTGTAATTATTAATTAAAAAACATTTCACAGTGGTAAAGAAATAGAAATTTATCACAGTATTATTGTTAGTATTCAAATTATAGATAATTGCCTGCAAGTATGATTCATACTGCTCCTTGTTTGTTAGGATAACTTATTAACCAAAATAACTCATTTTTAGATATTTAAAACCTGATGAGATGAAAAGCTTTGTCAGTTATATTTTGGCTTGAATTTTTCCTACAGTTTATATCTGCAAACATTCTGATGGGAAATATGTATTTAATAGACTGAATTCCAAGTCGCCAGGCCTAATTATTATTAATCCCTGAGTTTTAGGGAGTAATTTCCTGGGACAAAGTGCTCTTAGGCCTCAGAAAACTAATCTTGGTTGGAGAATGACAGGTTATAATCTGGCTTTAGAAAATGAATAAAATAAATAAATGTAGTCACCCGTAAGAACCCTTAGTGTCAGATTTAATGAAGGGAGGGAGTGTAATAATTAAATCACCGTCATTATAGACGCTGGCTTTCTCTCTCTACACTGTCAAGAATGCCTTTCCCTAAATGTTTTAATCTATCTGGGTTTCTCTGCCACAGCATCATCTCAACCTTGCTGTGAATGGCTGAGTGACATCTCCCATTGGCTGAGGAATCGCAAGGTTAAAGGTTCTTTTTAATCTGTGAGCTCAGATTTTCCACGCACCTGCTTTCCAATTCGAGGCCTCTCAGCTCTCCCCCTACACCCTGCATTCCCATTATAGATTGTAATTTAGGGTTGAGTGGTGGGGGTGGGTGGGTACTAACCAAAGGTACTTATGGAAAAAACTGGAAGGGGATCTTGGATGAAACCCAAGTCTTACTGTCATGAGAACAAAATGGAGTTCTGGGAGAACCTGAACCATCCCTTCATATCAAATAATCACAGGCAGGTAAAACAAGGCACAAAATATTACCGGAGGCTCGTTGTCACATTTTAACCATTGGTTATGAAAAAAGTTAAGTAGCATGTGAAACACTAACTCACCAGTACATGCTGAACTCTCACCATGTTTGTGCTTCACATCTTTTAACAGCCATGGGTAAATGGAGGCTTTTCCTTTGTAAACAGTAATATAGAGAACAAATAGCAGGTTCCTAAGGCACTGCAGGTGCAGAGAAAAAGGCAAACGTGAAAAGGAATTGATAAGAAAAATGGATGCAGAAGATTCAATACTAGCTATTGTGAAGGAAATCAATTCCATTCTGAGCTTCAGTTATAACGTATCGCTTCAGTTATTGTCTATTAATATGATTTTTTCCAGTAAGGAATATATTCAGAAATGATGTAGTGGACTACACTGTTTGAAATGTCCGCCAATGGGCGAATGACCAGGTTTCTATTCATTGTTAAATGGATGCCAACTGTATTAAACAAGTAAAATCTCCCAAAATATTCAGTATGTAATTTTGATTATATAGTTTGGTAGAGTGAATTCACATATGCATCACTCCATTACAGGTCTCTTAAAATGTAGAGGAAGAGAGTTCATTTACTCCTTGCAAAAAAGGTTTTAACACTGCTGAGATTTTACGGTTTTCTCCATCAATGTTAAGCTGACTAAACTTAGCGTCAGTTCGCTAATATTCATTAGCTACTTCCTGTTAGTAGCAGCCTGAGGATGTGGGCTTGTGTCAAAATGTCTCTTTCAGACTCAGTCTTCCTTTGGTAAACATGTCTTTTTTGACAGTCCCACTTTTATGTGTCCGTGTCACAGAGAGCATGATAAGATATGTAAAGAATTTTGTGTGTCCAGTTCCTGATGGTGAATTTTTCAGTGTAGGACAAAAATCAAGGCAAAAAGCTCAAGTGATCACATGCGAAAATCTTAAAGTGCAGAAGACAAGCCAGGACAGACCAAATTCTGCTCTACATTCACCTGCAACATTGGAGCATGCTGTTAAACTTAGTCATACAGGCTACTCATTAAACCTGCTAGTTAATACTACCATCAAGCTTTGCTCAAGGTCAAGACACACTGTTTCAGAATGAACTCCATCTGGTGTTTATATGTCAGAAAAGGTGCCGGTCATTACTGGCCATTGGGGCCAATGGTTTGATTGCATCTACGTAGATCCCAGTGTAAAAAAGTTACAACTGAGAGCAATCTGTCCTTGAAAATGTCTGTCAAAACGGTGAGTTGTTTAAGCCAAGTAATACACAACACTCACCATGGGTTTTAAAGCTTCATTTGTCCCATCATTACTAAACAGCCTGTCATGTGCATTTGTGTGCCCCGAGATGTCCAGGCTGCTCTTCAGCCATGTACACTGTGCTGTCTGGAACTGCCAGTGGGACCTGCCTCCTGTGACCCATCCTTCATAAGCTAGATGGACATAAATATTGAGAATTATCATAACTAAATGCAGGGATACTGAAGACTTAGGGGAAATCACTTTTCATTTGACACCACTTACTCATAATGGTTAACTGATGAGGGATTCTATGGACACCTACAGTTATAAAGACCATAAAACCATACAAGCCGAGTAAATGATGGTGCGTCTTGCCTTGCACTGTTTGCAATGTTTGCATGTTTGCACACGTGTACTTTATGTTGTTATGTGTAGTCTTTTGTAGTCCTGTGCTCTGTGTAGCACTGTGGTCCTGGGGGAACGTTGTTTCGTTTCACTACGTACTGTACTAACTGTATGTGGTTGAAATGACAATAAAGAGCTACTTGACTTGACTTGATCAGAAAAAGTAGACTCCTTTCCATTAGTGAAAAACACCAAGTACAGGTAACCACTTTCAAACAATATCTTGAGTCCTGCTTTGGAGAGTATGTTATCTACCTATGGAACATTACAGAAGAGACTTTGTTTTGGAGCATGTTTAGGCATGAGGGATTTTTAAAAAGGTATGGTTTTTCTGGCCCAGAGTGATTCAGTTTCTATTATCTCTTTAATAGCCATGTAAAAAAAGGATTGGGGTTACTTGTAAAGACCTGTCATAGGAGGAAAATCATCTGAATGGAAATTTGCAGAAAACACACACACATACATACACACACATATACTGTATATCCGTGGTTCACTCCTTGAACAAATATGCTTCAGAGCACTGTGATTAGTGAAAATGGGCATCAAAGAGCACACTGGAATCTGTGGAACAGTACTGGGAACCTTTCAAAAAGAAACCAGTAATAGACTCCTCCTCGCATTTACAATCCACATCCATACATACCTCAATGGCATCATTTTTTTTTTTTTAACTGTTCCTTCTGTTGCAAGATTAGCCGCTGGGTAGGGAAGGAACAGTGTGAGCCAATATATAAAATGATATAGAATTGCATACCTTATGCAGAGGATACCTTATACAATCATTATATTACTGGAAATTTGACTGTGGTCACAAGCCCTTCAAATTAAAAGTCAATTAAATATATTCTTCGCAAGGCTTTTTGCTATAACAATTCATTGTAAAAAAAATTAGTATCATTATATAATTATGCAAATGTGATGGATAATTTGTAACACTCCCTGTACTCTGATCTGATCATTAAGAATATGAAAACTTGATCAATTTGAACTCCCTCTGCATATGACCTTGCTTACTTGTCACCCTCAACAAAATCACCCCAAAGCACCCAACCCCCCCCCCCCCCCCCCCCCCCCCCCCCCCCCCCCCCCCACACCCCACCCCACCACCGGCCCCGGCCCGGCCCCGGCGCCACCCGCCCCG
>JAACJT020002176.1:0-12762 GCA_009936485.2 Gymnarchus niloticus
TCCTCAGGCCAGCACCGGGCAGGACAGATTAATGAATCCAAGTAGAACAATAGATATAAAAGGACAAGTCTTGTATCTGTCTTGGGGACAGCGTGGTCTTGCCGATTGCAGTCCAGTAATCATTCCTTTTACCTGTTTATACAGTTGGATATTTTACTGAAATAATTTTGGTTTATATACCTTATTCAAAGGTATGACAGCAGGACCACCCTCCAGGAGCAGAGCCAGTAATCTGGGTGTTTCAGATCCTTTGTCCTTGTTATACCTGCTAGTCATAGTTACTCATACAGATTAAATTGCATTTATTTTTTGACTATCTGTGCCCAAAAAAGAGTGGTCCCAGACCTCCAACCAGAGGGCTGAGTGATTTATCTTCTTCAAGTGTTGTTTTTATATGATGCATCATCCAGTTGTATGGTTTACTGGAGGGATTCAGGCAGCCTTTTCAGAAGTGTAACACGATGGTGCCCTCACTGAGATAGTAATGAGCTAGTGACCTTCAGATAATACATCTGTGTCCATAACCACCCGGATATTGAAGTGTGAAATGATGATCATATCTCTGCCTCATCAGGACACAACACTGGCCTTGTGGTTCCCTTGCACGTTTATGGCAGGGTTGGAGGCAGGGATCTCCGCCTGGTGTTTCATCGTCGGGCTGACGCTGCGAGGCCTTGGGCCTTGTGGACACAGCTACCTCAGAGAACAGGTACCACCTCCTCTCTCTCTCTCTCTCGTGTGTGTGTGTGTGTCTCTCTCTCACTCACTCTGTCACTGTCTGTGTGTGTCTCTCTCTGTCTCCCCGAAGCAAATACTTTGACACCGTCCATCTCCATCAGTCCATTCTACACCCAAAACACACACATCAGCCACTCCCATTTTCTCTTTATCCTTCTGCAAACACCCAAGGGTATTGTTATACAAGCAGCCATTACTACGCTAAATCATAAACACTCATTTTTCGAATTTGTTTAATACAAATAAACATTATGTGCCTAGTTACCAGCGTTCCTTGTTTGGAATATGTTCTTTAATGACAGGATGTGAAATCTTACTGAAGTGGTTCTCTGGAAAGAGAGGTGAGGGTTTAAAAAAACATCCTCAACCAAAAACAGGTGCATTCTTAAAAGCCAGTAGGTATAACTGCAACATATTTATTAACAATGATCATCATAAAGGGTCTGGTGAAGCAAGAAGTGCCAGACAATAGCTTGATTGATGTGAGCCTGAGTGCCAGATGTCATGTCTCTGTCACTCACAGCATGAGGAGGAAGAGACTGTGGCTATTAGGATGGGCACAGACCCAGAATGCTCTGCTCAGGACCTACAGCTTGGTGGCCACCGATCTCTCCACACATAGACAGGCTTGGGACTTTGAGGTAAGGGGAATACTGGCTCAAATCTGTGAAATGTGCAGATGTGCAAGGATATGGAGTAGCTGTAATTGTTTAAAAACCATAAGAAGCTTAAGTTAATTTTAGTGTTTTATATTAAAGAACATATATTAAACCTGACTGTACCATTAAGAAAGCAACGACCCAAGGAGTGTCATTTATGAAAGATAAACTGGCTTTGTTAGTACTCCTAATTGTTGTAGGAAATTTCCACACCAAAAAACATAAAATTTTGAGTGTTCGATGGCCAATAATGGTGTGTATAAATGTTCGGCAGTTGTGCAGATCTTTGCGTAATAATTATGAATAATTGTTTTTAATATTCAATCTCTTGCAGGTAATTTAAAGGAAGTGGAACTTGTATCACAAAATATCAGGGCAGCTGAAGAACCAACAAGTTATTTTATGACTAAATCTGTCCTACAAGTATCTTATACTTAGTGTGGACACTTTTGACCAATTTCTTACAGAAATAGAGGTCAGTTAATGCCAGAGAGTTCCTTGCTGAAACGTGTGATTTTATCTTTTCAGAAAAAATGTGAAACCTTGATCGTTTGAATGGGAACCTGCGGTGGTTAATCAAGGGACACATGTTTTATTTGCCTTATTTTTAGATGTTTTTTAGTCATGACCATTGTTTTGTCATTTTCACTTGCATTTAAGCGTTTAGTCTTCCTTGTGAAGTTAGCTGTTAAGGCCAAGGATATAACCTCTACTGCCATCCAAATAATGGCACCGTCAGTCCTCATGAAGTACCATGCAGTGCTTCTCGTTTCAGATGTCTGTCCTCTTTTGAAGAAAGAAGTCAAGCTGCTGTTATGCATTAATACACATTTAATAGGAATTTAGATTTCAAGTGTCACTTTGGTTTAAAAATAATTCTGTAATGTTATTTTTACCAAAGTATTATGTATATACAAAGGTGTGCCTGAAACCTACTACCTGTCCAATTACAGACCTTTCAAAATTCAAGGCGATGAAACCAAAGAGTTTTCTTATAGCCACTGACTACAGATACGAGTCATTGCGACTTAAACAAAAAAAACTTGAATTTGGAAGGGTGTAGATGTACATGAAGTAATGAACTTTTGAAGTATTTTGCACGTTGGTGTTTTTATATCGAATGTAATGGTTTAATTTTAAATAAAGTATAGACAGCTTCATTTGAAATGTTTCATTTCCCACCGGTTTTTTTTTTTTAAATGTTTTTCCGGATCACCTTTTCAACGCATTGCAGGATCGACGCCCATTGTCTGCACGTAATTATGTATTTGATATAAAGAATAAGATCAATATTACTCCCATATATCCCGGTGAGTGTTAAATTACCTAATCAACCTGAGGCAAAGACTCCAGATTTCAAGTTGCAGCAGGTTTACATTTTTAACCGAAGTGCAGAACTCAACACACATCATCCCCTCCGTCATATGGAATATCATACCAGCTGATATATAATTTTCTTGATAAATGGACTTAGAGTTCTGTCTCCTTGTATAAATTTGGTAAGAGTAACGTACCATTTTTACAGGATGCATAGGAACTTTCACTGTAAAAAAAAAAAAAAAAATTTAGTCTTTTTCCTCGTTGGCTTGTTAATTGCAGTAATTCAGACCTCATTCAAAACCTTATCAGGTTCCTGGCAACACGGTGGTTTCTAACGCCGCATAAAATATAACGTTTGTCCGCATAAAATCAGTTTTGTTTTAGCTTGTTGACAAACATTGAATCCTAGAATAACCTTATTTAAATAGCATACGGATTAAAGTAATATCATAGACAAAAAGGCAACAAAACCTCTCTTGCAAGTCCATGCTGTTTTAGGGAAAGTTGCCTATAAACCGAGCAGCCATGATAAAATGACGCCTTGTGTGTCATACTAACACGCCGAACGCAGCACTGGTCGTGTGTGTATGTGGAGGGAGTGTACAGTATACAGTATCCCACTGACATGGCTTTTTATCTAGCAGAGCTCGGTCCTTCGTGACGGACGGCGGGTATTCCGGCTTCATCCGAGGCTGTGGAAACGACATGACAAAAAGCAGCAGTGACAGAAACTTCGACATTCTTTTACAGGCTTTACTGTCATGCCATATCGACTGCTCATGTCACATACCTGCTCGTCATCCTGGCCCTAGGCATGTGTAGTTACGCTAGGATGAAGCAGCAAGACAAAGTAAGAATCACCGCCTAGAGTGACCTATTCTGATACGTGTGGCTACTGTACGTACTTTTAAAAGAAGCTGGTGTCTTTGTGACAGTCATTTCCTTCATATTTCACCTGGGTGTCTGTTATCCTTCCTCTGCATCTTGTGTCACATGCATGAACAGAACCGCAGCTACGGCGTCCCACTTCACAGAGAGCATCATGAATACGAACCAAAGTGTCAACTGCAGTGCTTCACTATTGTCAATACAGGCTATCTCTATCTTGCAAGTAAAACACATATATACACTACAGGTGTTAAATGTTTTTTTTTTTTTTTTTTACAGAATTGCGTTTCCTAAGACGCAGTGTCATTTATCCTTTCTTTGTCAGACCACCTTATCCCCCCGGCCCCCCGCGTCGCCACGCCATTTATCGCGGGGGAATGGCGTCTCGGAGGGCGGACTCGGTCCTGGAATCGTCGCCACTCGGCGACACCCCGACCTTATATCGGCGACACGCTGCAGCGCCGCTGTTTTCTTACGTTTTAATGGTGTTCATTAAGACTTTGTGACGGTATACTTTACATTATGCCTTTATGTAAATAAATCGAATAAACATTGCCGTCTTGTTTGTCCGCCAGGCAAGTTTGCACTTCTGCAGCGTTACTGTACACCTTAATGTAACTATATGGTGTAACACTGGTGTAACTATATGGAGTAACACTTCATTCTGCGTACATGCCTCAGTAATATTAGTGTGAATATGGATATGTCTCTTCTCAGAATCAAGTCTGGACTCTGCTGATCACGTCCACGGCCGACGGGAGCCGTGCCCCGCAGCTTGAAGGCGGGGGAAACGAAAACGGAGCCGCAGTGCAGACCCCTCATCTAAGGTCGGTGGGTCTCAGCTGAAAAATGAAAGCGTGGGTGGTCTCGGTGCGGCACCGCCCCCCCCCCCCCCCCGGCCCGGCGGCGCGCTCCCGACGCTCCGTGCGCGCGCCCGCCGCAGCCGTGTGAACCTGCCGAGGAAGACTCGCAATTAGGGGGACGCGTCTCTGTCTAAGGTTAAGTTTCGCTTCGCCTTTACCCGATAATACCTTCACGACCGTCGGCGTGTGTGTTTATTATGACCATAATCGTAGTTTTGCTTTCTATGAACCGGTCGTCGCCTTGTCAGATGGCCGGCCTGCCGCCGGCTTCGGGGCTCTTTTAGCCGGCTGCTGAAATGAATTCGCGGTCGTTCTCCGGAGATGTCGAGAAATTGTGCAAATGCGGATTCCTGCTCCCGTATTAGGCGTATATATGTTTAAAGGCGGTGTGTGAGCTTGCTGTCTTGGATACCGACATGGAAACGTGTGTGCTGGGGGATGGGGGACTGTTTCACTGGGGGCTATCCGAATGTAAATGTGGTGGAGATTCAAACGAGGGAGCAATCGATGTAAAAGCACCCATTAATCTCTTTGCCCGGGCATCTGGATGTCTGAACTGATTTGTTCCGATGGTGGGAAAAAGCCGACCGTAGATCCTTAACCAGCATCGCCGCGGCGGGGTGGGAGTGTGGTGGTGTGTAGTGGTGCGTCGTGGTGTGTCCGAGTATGTACTGGTATGTCCCGGTGTGTAGTATTGTGTCGTGGCGTGTCCCTGTGTGTAGTAGTGCGTCGTGGTGTGTCCCAGTATGTACTGGTATGTCCCTGTGTGTCGTGGTGTGTCCCTGTACTGGTGTGTAGTGGTGTGTCCCTGTGTGTAGTGGTGCGTCGTGGTGTGTCCCTGTACTGGTGCGTAGTGGTGTGTCCCTGTGTGTAGTAGTGCGTCGTGGTGTGTCCCAGTATGTACTGGTATGTCCCTGTGTGTAGTGGTGTGTCGTGGTGTGTCCCTGTGTGTAGTGGTGCGTCGTGGTGTGTCCCTGTACTGGTGTGTAGTGGTGTGTCCCTGTGTGTAGTGGTGCGTCGTGGTGTGTCCCTGTGTGTAGTGGTGTGTCCCTGTGTGTACTGATGGCAAGCGGCAATTAATTCAGCAAATTTTGCACAAAATAGAGAGTAAGTTTGGTTTTGGTATCCTAATTTTACTGGATATTCCTCAGTTTAATACTCCTTGGTTTCGGTTGTTAAGCATCGTCGAGCCCGGCACCTAACAATTATTTCCCCACCCTTATCACTTGAATGAATTTTTCCTGAATATCGTTTTACATCTTGTAGCCTAAAACTATATCTGAAATAATGGGAAAGTACAGTGTAAATGATACAAGTACCGCTTGCAAGGTCTGTAATATGAAGATTTAACTAGGCTACAAGGATGAGGAGAACATAAAATATGTATATGTTAATGAAATGATGTTGCAGCATCTGTGTGCTGGGGGGGTAGAGGATGGCATATGATCTGAAATTTTTGAAAATGAGGCTTTCCTTATATGCAGAACCTTTTCTTACAGAACAGTGTCTTTCTTCTGCAGGTCATCCTGTCCCCTGTCAACTGGTTAACATCCCTGTGAGATATATAGCTGGGGTGCCACGTTTTCCACGTGGGTGGCAGGGAACCTCGCAAAAAACCGTGAGGAGAGGGGCTGCTGCAGTGCAAGGAGCGCAGTGGGAATGTGGAGCCTCGCGATCCCGGGCTGACGTCGGTGGCCAGGCTGCCCATGGACGTCCTCTGAGGACTAGGGTTCTTTTCCCAATGGCCCCCATAGCCATGGTGGATCATACGGTTTACGTGGTTGCAGTGGATGTCCATGTTTCAAGGAACCCCTCCAAACTGGCTTAATGTTCATTTCCTGACTGTCCCTCACTCCACCTCCCTTGGCGCTGTTCGTTCAAAAGCAAGGCCCGTAACGATCGCTATGGACCAGTGTGGCACTGCACAGGAACAGCGTTGGGGCATGGCGGCTCTGTGGGTGCTCACCTCGGTGCTCACGGCCTGCGCCGCCATCCATGTGGACTCGGTGGAGAGCCACAGCATGTTCACCTGTGAGCCCATCGCCCTGCGGATGTGCCAGGACCTGCCCTACAACACCACATTCATGCCCAACCTGCTTAATCACTATGACCAGGAGACTGCCGGTTTGGCCATGGAGGTACAGTGTGCCGTTATCTCCCCGCCGCCGTCTGTGTGCTGGGTGCTGTGAATCCTAGTGGCCCTGGTCTGTGTGTGTTGCTTCATGTCCCAGTGGCATTGTTCTCAGAATGACTTAATGGAATACTTAAGCTGTATCTTGGAAACTCATCACTAGGCGAGAAATTGTCGGGGAGGGGACCACGCATTTTGAGCTGTAATATGCCTGACACAGTGAGGGAACGAGCCGGAGTATCTGTCTGGAGTTCTCAGATCCAGGCCGAGTATTGTATTTGATAGCTGTTTGGTTTTGAAGTAGCGTTGTTGATTTTGTAGTCAAAAAGGGATAGTTTTCAATATGTTGTGTTTGTGTGGTTTGTTTTTGTGCAGTAATTTACCCTTTCATGGTGCTCCTCCATGTCAAAGAAGATTATGTGCCAATGAATTCTGGGTGTATGTAAAGAGGTCCCCATTTTGACCTGCTGGTTTCTGTTATGAACCACAAGAATCCCGTTTCTCGTGTCGCAGTGTCCCTCTATCACCTTTGGTTTAGCCTCTTCTAAACATACATCTTTAAAAGGTTAACAGTGGACACTGATTGTGCTGTGTGCAGTACTGACTCGTGAGGCAATGGTCATGTAAATTTAATGCAAGAATGCAAGGTTTTGAAACTATCCTATTGATCTGACAAATACTTTAAATTGATGTAGATTTTTCTTGTGAAAAATAGTTGTTCCATAAAGTAAGCTATTAAATGTACAATAGTAAAGCAACTTGAATGCTCTAACTTAGCACAGAGTTCTTGTTTTATAATTATTGTACAGCGTAAAATGGAGAGTTGGTGAAAAGTGGATAAAAGTGTCATTCAACAGGAGTGTGTTTTCCTGGTGATTGTGTGAGTGGCTGGATCTGGCTATTCTCATAAAATAGATTTTTTTTTTTTTTGGTTCTAAGGAACTTTTCTTAAACCAAGATCAGTTGCATGAGAATGCTTTTTCGCTCTTTAAAATTACTTCCTTAGAAAAGCCTGATCAGTGACGGAATACGAAGACCGTGTATCTGTGAGGTTGATTGTTTTATGACTGATTTAAAAAAATTTAATTTCCAGAAACATGTAAAAATGACCAGTTATGCCTTCAGATATCTGTAGGGTCACCGGGGGCCGGAAAACATCTGGGTGCTTGTTTACGCCCCTGCAATGGTCTGTAACAGAAATCTGTGATTATGTAAGTGAAATTTAATGTCAGATGACAGGAGATTCCATGCCAGATTAAAGCTTATTCCAAACAAGCTTTGAACTGGTTTTACTCTACAGGTGTGTGTCCAGATGCTGTCACAATTTTAAACTAGGACTTCATTCCTGATCCTGACCAAGCAAAACAAATGTTTTTGCTTACTGTGATGTTTTTACATTTGACTACTGAGAACAATGGTATGTAATGTGATATTCCTATACCAACAATTCCCAGCACAGTTGTGGGATCCCCAGGAAACCTATATAGAAACTGGGCCATATGTTTTCCTTACAGTTGTACTTCAAAATGGGTCATTCATTCACTCTCCCAGGCCAGTGTAAATACCCCGTGTATGTGAAATATTGTGTGCAGACTAGCCTTTAACCATTTCCTAAAAAAGTAGATTGTGGTCTCATCTTTTAAACAGAGAAAGGCCATTGGGATGCCAGGATTATTTTAGCTCTAAATTAAACAGTGTCTTGATTAAGCAGTCCTGAACAGGCATCCAGGCCAAATGAGCTGTGGTTCTAGATAGAAAACATCTCCTTGACGTCTGATTTGTAGATCATTTCACCATTTTTAACTGTGATTTTAAATCAAATGTTAAGCCTTAAATACTTGTGTATTGCACATGTGCAGTAAACATGCTGAGATGTGACAGTTCATGCTTATAGCCCATTATTTTCATGCCAGTTTAAATATTGCTTGTCACTGGGAATCCCTGATGAATGATGGTATTTTAATAGGAAGGTATGGGTCAGTTTGTAAGAGACTTAAAAATTTGATCTAGGTTTTTTTTTTTTTTTTTTTTAAGATGGCTTATAAAGAACATGAAACTTGAGATTTGTCAGTTTCATAGGGGAAATACTGGGCTGCTTTGGTAGTACAAGTGTCTGCACTCACTTCAGGTGTGGGCCCAGAATGAAGAAGCTTCTGATAAGGGACAGTAAACGAACCACTTAACGGTGCCGGAACGGTCATCTTTGGTCATGCTGTTGACCGAAAATGCAACGCATGTACTTATGAAATGTGTTTTGGTTTGGTAGAAGAGCAAGTGCAATTTGGGACCCCCCCCCCCCACACACACACACCACCCTGTGTCAGTGCCAAGATCATAAGGTTTTGTTCCCGACACTTAGAGCATTTTGTCGTAGTCAATTGAAGCCCTCTGAGAGCAGTTGTGCTGGCTTGTTTACAGAGTGACGCAGCGGAGGGCCACTGCCGTGCGAGTGGTTATGTGACCTAGGCCCAGGAAGGGGTGCAGCGTACCCTGTCTGCGTGGGCCATCTGTTAGGGGTGTTAAGTGATTCCATGGGGATTCCGTAATGTATGTTCGGTGGGCGTCCTTCTCTGATAGGCGCGCGGCCAGCCGGCAGCTTGCCTCATTACATCATTTATCCTCGAAAAGCACACAGGCGGGGGGGTTGGGAGTGCCGTCTTTGATGCAGGAGTCACTGCCCATGTCCCAGTTCGTAATTCCAAACATGCCTCCTGGCTATTTTTACAGCTGTGAGGAAAAACTCTGAACGCTTTTGAATTATCTGGATTTCTGCATGAATTGCTCCTAAAATGATATCTGATCTTCAGTTAGGTGATGACAGTCAATCAAGACAGACAAGTCTGTCTGTCTGTCTGTCAGTGCTTTTTCTTAAGACTGTATCTCAGTCTGTTAATATTTTGCATCACTGTCTTCTGTTTCTCCATTGGTAATAGAAGTGTCAAGGCATTTGCTCTACATAGGTGGGAAGTCGTTCAGCCCTGCTCTTGGCCTGACCTTTCAGTTTGATTTATTAGGTCTTTGAGACCAGAAGGATCACTGCTTTCTGTCACCCTTGCAGGTATTCCTCCAGTAAAGGAGAGATTTCACTGACTTCTCTTGTTTGCTGTATGAGAGGATGCATTTGTTCTGTCTGTATGGTAATAAAAGGGAGTGTCTTAGCTTGACTTAACTGGACCTTGGCAAAGAGCCACCTTTCTATAAGAATGGCGGCTCCTGTCTTCCCCTGAGCTACAGCAAACAAAAGTGCTTAAAGAATGGGACTCAAGCCAAACAACCAGTGTACCTTTGTCATACACTGACTCGGAGCTGGACTCGTTCCAGTTGTAGAACTGGATTTGACTGCAAAATTGAATGCGACAGTGGCAGCTTATTGACCTGTTCCATGGACAGCTAGAAGCCCCTTGAACTTTTCATTTGCAATTTGCAACCCTCCACACTGAGGTGTTATCAGGCACTGTAAAGCTGAAAGACTCAGCAAACACTGACGTTGGCTACACAAACTCTCTGTGGTTTTTGAAATGGGGTGGTCATTATTATGAGTGTTTAGCAGTCAAGCTGAATGTTGGGGGGAGGACCCAGGAAAGTCACCATTCCACCCATGGCTATTTGTTTGAAATGGAATCTCACATGTACTGCAATATCTGTCGTCCTGAAAGACGCAGAGCAGCCATGACTGGCAGTGGAAGTGAATGGTACTTTTGTCGTATTCCTTTGAAGGTATGTTGAAAATGTTGCTTGATAAGATAGAGCAACTGACCTCCATTCCCCCGGTAATGCAGTGGTGAGATCTACAAACGTATTAGCCTTAGCCTTGCGGCTGTTCATTCCTAAGATGCTGGGGTGCTAGAGGAGAGGAATGAAGGTCAGTAGGACAAAGGTGTGTGAATGAGAGGGAGGACAGCAGAATGGTGAGGATGCAGGGAGTAGAGTTGGTGAAGGTGGATGAGTTTAAATACTTGGGGTCAACAGTTCAGCGTGACGGGGAGTGCGGAAAGAGGTGAACAAGAGAGTGCAGGCAGGGTGGAGTAGGTGGAGAAGAGTGTCAGGAGTGATTTCTGACAAACAGGTACCAGTAAGAGTGAAAGGGCTACAAGAGGGTAGTGAGGGTTGGAGACGGTGGCACTGACGAAAAGACAGGAGGCAGGACTGGAGGTGGCAGAGTTAAAGATGTTAAGATTTGCATTGGGTGTGACGAGGATGGACAGGATTAGGAATGAGTATATTAGAGGGTCAGCTCAGGTTGGGCGGTTTGGAGCCAGAGAGGCAAGATTGCGTTGGTTTGGACATGTGCAGAGGAGAGATGCTGGGTATATTGGGATAAGGATGCTGAGGATGGAGCTGCCAGGCAAAAGGAAAAGAGGAAGGCCAAAGAGGAGGTTTATGGATATAGTGAGAGAGGACATGCAGGTGGTTGATGTGACAGAGCGGGATGCGGAGAACAGGAGCAGACTGAGAAGGTTGATCTGCTGTGGCGACCCCTGATGGGAGCAGGCGAAAGAAAATGACGAGTTTTTTTTCTGTTTGTGTTTTAATACTGCGTTTACACAACTACATTGACTATGTGTGTCACCTCGTCCCAGGAAATAACGTTGTCCACTTCTGTTGTTTTTCGCTTTAAAGAAGGCAATTTTGAGTACTGGACACGGACAGTGCATTTGCTCCACTGTTCACATGAATCCTACTTCCCTCATTCTGCTCTCAACTTTTTCAATAAATCAGGTACCGGCGTTGGGGCTTCTTTCAACTGCAGCACTGAAATGCAGGTGACATGCAAAGGAATGTGCATATAATGCACTGTAAGACATGTAATAAGCAGCCATCTGTGTCCATGGCCATCTGCAATAGGGAATTAATTTTTTTTTTTTGCATTTAAGAACTGAAAAGTGTAGTGGCACCTGTTTATTTGAGGGCAGCAGTTATGGAGTATTTTTATATTTTTCTCAAATATTTCAATATTTGGTTTTTAGGAAATGAAAAGGAATGTAACAGCATAGTTTAATGTGTATGTAATTTAACAAAATATGACATCCCTCTTAAGATTTTCAACATAAACCTTTCAACCAAAAGAGTTGCAACAACTGCAATAATTTTTTAATAATACAATAAATGAATATAGGTGCAAACTGCAAAGCATGTTTATGATTAAATAAAGATTTTTAAAATGGAATGTTGCTTCTATGATGACATTTTCCCAATAGCGATAGAGTGAAGCATCCAGTCACGTAGACGATGGATGATGTAAAGCGTCTCTTGCTGCTAGTAATGATCTGTTATGTCACACAGGTGATCTTTGTTTGGTCTCTCTTATGTAAAGTGTCTGGCTGCATAAAAAAGAACACATAAGACCATGAAGGCAAACAGCAAAAATCTGACTTTATAGACTATTATGCTTTGAAATGTTATTGAAAATGAGTCTATTTGTTTTCCCGTCTCTTAACATGTACTTATCATTTTCCTCACCAGCCAGCCAGCGGTCAGAATACGAGTTGCGCATGATTTTTTCCAGCACTACCGTAACCAGGTATCTACTAGGGATGTGCTGATCTATATTCTGACCTAAAACACTGGATCGCGGTTATCAGAACAAAATGAAGTTTTAAATGCAAGCCTTCCTTCACGTTGTCAAACCGGCATTTAATTTCGTAATAATTCCTGTAGGGTAACGAGAGACTGTTTCCCAGTTTCAGCATTTTTAGATATTGTGGCGTTCAATGGCTTGATTGTTTGAGCGGAAACAGAATGACTATCGGGTTGGCATGCACATCGTGGCTGAAATATGTGGTTGTGTTATCGGTATCGGAGATGGAAAAATAATATATTAGTATTAATCAGTTATTCACTTTTTTTTTTTTATTTCCTGATCTTTCAAATATTTGTTGCAGCACTGTTTATTTTGACTTTTAATCAGGAACAGTTTATGAAAGCAGGCCTTTTAGAAATGGTAGAGGAATACAGTGCGAACAAGTTGTCTTTGGCACTTCAAGTTTGTTAGAATCTCTCTGTTGCTAGTTTGGTTAGGCAAATCAAGTGGGCTTTATACCGTCCACGTACACACTTATTGAGGCAGGAGATAATGTTCCCCATGTTTGTTTAGTCACGCAGTCGTGTCCGACTCTTCGCGACTCCATGAACCACAGCACGCCAGGCCGCCCTGTCCTCCACC